>ML681973.1:5456360-5477512 GCA_007922195.1 Podocnemis expansa | reverse complement strand
TCTTTCTTTCTTTCTTTCTTTCTTTCTTTCTTTCTTTCTTTCTTTCTTTCTTTGTGTGCATGGCTTCCCTAATGACTTTGCATCTCTTTGTTAACATCTGACTATGTATGTACAGGGTAATCAACTGTGTTTGCTTAATTTCTTACCTCCTGTCTACAGAAAGCCCCTTTGTCCACTTTTGTTGGTGACTATTGCCTTGACATAAACTTTGAAAACATATTTCCGATACATATGCACATAAGTCCTTACATAATATCTGTACGTACATTTCGCAGTGCTGTTAATGACCAGTGTGATCCCAGATTTCATTTGAGACCTTATGGGACATTCTTTGATAAACCAGGAGGTACAGACTAAATTCAAGACATTACTGTAAGCCCCTGTCCTGTGGTCACTCAGGAGTTCTTGGGTCATGGTTATGGCATAAGATGGCCACCAGAAACTAACTACTGAGATTTACAATGCAATGTACAGACGCAGCTGCAGAAATCTTTTCAGATGAAATACATAACTGAAATGATTCCAAAACAAAAATAAAACAGGGTATATATCCAAATCAAACTGGCCAAATCAGAGTAACCTTACCTTGGCTTTCCTCTCCTCCCCACGAAAGAGACAGAATTCTGCAAACTCCAGAGTACCAGGAATTGCAGGAATTGAAGTACTAAAATTAAACTAATACTAATACCTAGCACTTACCAAGGGTCAATCCTGCAATAATTGCATTCACTGACCTCAGTCCTTGCAAGAGGACCATCTCCATCATGTTCTCTTCACCCCACAAGAACAGAGGCTCTTATTCAAAGAGAGCAGCACGAATCTCCATGTCAAAGCTGACTGTCGATAGCTGCATTTATGGAAGAGACAAACAGATTAAAGTGAAGTTACATAGCGATGGGAAACTGGACTACTACATTTCTGCAAACTTGGTGGGTCTGATCCTGTGTGGCCATGTCCATCCTGAACTCTGCTTGAGTTGAGGTGCTAAGCACCAGCCAAGATTGAGGTCTTATGTTACACATACCAGTAATTGCTTTCTTAGATGCAACTAGTAGCATTTCCTTCAAAGCTGTTAACTGGGGCTCACTAATTTGCCAGGTTTGCTCTTTCCAAATCAGCTTTTCTCTCTCTCTCTCTCAGAAGAAACAGGAACTCAGTCCTTTCCTTTCCAGAGTTCCCCTCCTGTACATTTACTCTGATGTAATGCATCCCCTACATGTTTGGTGGGAGACAGACTTATTGCCTAGCCACCTCGGGGACCTTTCATGTATAGGACGGCTGCAGTTTGTCATGAAAGTTATATCACCAGTTGAATACGGATGACTATTTGGAAAATGGAAATTTCTGTGTTTCAGCACAGTCTGTTACTCTCTCACTTTCTGTGCCTCTTTCTGGCTAAAATAGTATGTTTGGACCAATCAGTGGGACCTGCTATTATTCTCAATCAAAATCCTCTTGGACAACACCTCAGGAAGGGGCCAGAGTTCAGCCTGCCCTTCACTTCCCACAGCTATAAATATGACTTCTAACTTCAGTGGTGCCCTGAGTGGGAGAGCTGCTTAGGAAGCTGGGAGCTAGGTTTGAGACCGGTGGGCTCTTAACATGCTCATTTATTGCCACGAAAAACACTCCACCTGTGCAATAATGGGAACCGTCCCACCCCTCAGTATGCAGCATTCACCTAGGAATCAAGCTCCATCAGCGAAGCCAAAGGCACGTGCTGGGACTTAGTTTTAACTTAATGTTCATTCAAATCAATGGGCATTACGGAATTGCTTTCCAGGCCCACGCACACTTAGGCAACAATGAACAGAGCTGAAATTCACTAACCTTTTTTAGGGGAAGCCTGATGCCTAGTTATCGTAATACAATGTTCTGCTTGCTTTAAAGGACAGCATTGTATTAATATTGTATTGTTGTTGGCATCTCTTCCTCTGGAGATGTGTGTGTGTGTGAGAGAGAGAGAGATTTGCTAAGTGATCAGACCTAAAGAGAGTTTATGTAACCCTTCTTTGCTTGGAGCCTTTCTTATTACATGATGTGGAAAGAGAATAATGTAAAGAGAAAAATGAAACAAATTAAGCCTGTAGAGACCTTGGGCCGGGTGGGTAACTTGGTTGCAGAAGACTAGAAATTATAGTATAGATTTTTCAATTATCTCTAAAATCAAGAAGCACACTGCAAGGAAAAACTAGTCAGAGGGCAAAGTTGTTACAATGAGCTCAAAGCAGAGGCACGTGAGCTTGCTAACTTGAGTCAAGCAAATACCAAAAGACGGGACAAAAATATTGAAAGTTTCAGAAATCCCATTCTCCAGTTCCAATCATCTCAGTGAAAAGACTCAACTGTAAAACTAGTAATTCAACAACCAGTGATTCAAACAATCACTATGCCACCAACTCATATAATATGCAAAGCCCAATGAATTCCAAACAGATGGTTTATTTAAAAATGACATTGTATGTTGCCTGATCAATATCCAATTACAACCAGGCTGTTGCAAGGGAAAAGGTAACGGTTCACATGTGAAATCCCCCCAGTTCAGACCTAAACAGTGAGAAGGTAATCAGTGCTTCTTAAAGTCTTAGAAATGCCATGATAGAGCTGAAGTTCATATAATCAATGGTGAGAGTCACTATAGCAAAGCAAATGAAGTTATAGGTACAGTAAAGGAACATTTTTATGCAGTGAATGTGATAGTAATCAGAATTTACCCCCCTAACATACAGAGAAGGTAAGAATCAATGAAGAGTCACACATGTTGCATATTTTAAAATATTTAAGAAAATAACAGGCCTCTTGCCACAGGCCTCCTGCAAAACTCTCATTTAGGTCATTCTAGAGGCTGCGCTGAGATCTGCAACTATAGCTGGGAACTGAAATCCAAATCCATCAAAGCAAAAGAAGATTCATCTCCTGACTTCAGTGAATGTTGGATTTTTAAGTTAGGTGTGACTGTGTGCAGCCTCCTACATTTCTAAACCACTTAGGAGATATTCATGCTCCTAAATCAGTTAGGTGTAGCATCTGTGAGCGCAGCAACACCTAATACCTTTAAAAATCTGGGCCCAGATTCATTTTCTATATGAAAAATAATACATATCCCCAATAAAGTTTCAGACTTTGAGGTGGCAGTTAATTTTCTGGAAATAAATCTACTTTAAGAGAAAGAAGACCCTAAAATGGCATCCTTCTGAAACTTCAGTTTCCAATGTAGCATTATCTTAGGAGTCTTCCAACTAATAAGTGGCTTGGTGCTAACAGTTCAAGGTTTGGGTCCACAGAACTGTGGCCAGAACCTCAGATGGGTGAGGATCTGGCACATAGTGCCTGGAATGTAAAATTATCTTTAATTTCAAAACTGTAATTCAAAGATTTCCCTATTATAATGGATATATTTATGAACAGTGTTTGGCAATTTCCCTGGCATTTTAGTATTAGTTTAGTATGAGTACATGTACCATGACACTCTTAACCCTAGTGGTGAAGTTTTTTATGCTGAACAAACAAGTTCTGTGGCGCTTTTGAAGGCTAATAAATTTATTTATCACATGGATTTTCTCCCACAAAAGCTCATCCGATAAATGAGTTTGTTAGCCTTTAAATGTGCCACAGGACTCCTTGTTTTTTGCTGAATTAGTCTAACATGGCTACCCCTTTGGAACTTTTTTTATGCTGGAACACACACATAAGATCAGCTTTCACCCAGTGTATTACTGCACTTTTGCAGCAGTGAAACAGTCAGCTTTAAATTTCCATGAGACAAAAGAGGTGAGGAGATTTCTCCCAGATTCTGCACTGTGGTCACTAAGGTCTGACACTCCTAACACTGAGCAACATAATACAATGAATAGGGAACCAAACTGGGACTTGGGACACCTGGATACTGTGTTTGACGCTGCTATTGACCTGCCGCATGACTCTGACCAATTCATTTCGCCTAGCTGTGCTGCTGTCTCCCCTCTCAACAGCTTCTCTTGTCTAAACAGACTGTAAGCAGCTAGGGGCGGGAACTGTCTCTGACTATGTGTTGATATAGCAACAAGCCAAACAATGTCCAGATCTTTGTTGATGCCTTTTGATTTTATTAGCACACAAATAATTCCCACAGCATTCTCACTGGCAAATTAAGGAAGTATGGGCTGGATAGGTGGACTATAGGGTGGATAGAAAACTGGCTAGATCAACGGTTTCAGCGTGTAGGAATCAATGGATCCATGTCTAGCTGGCAGCCAGTCACTAGTGGTGTGCCCCAGGGGTCGGTCCTGGGGCCGGTTCTGTTCAACATTTTCATCAATGATCTGGATGATGGAATAGACTGTACTCTCAGTAAGTTCATAGATGACACCAAGCTGGGGGGAACAGTAGACATGTTGGAGGGCAAGGACAGGATTCAGGGAGACCTAGATAAATTGGAACAGCAGGCCAATAGAAATCTTATGAGGTTCAGTAAGGACAAGTGTAAAATCCTGCACTTGGGATGGAAAAACCCCATGTACTGCTACGGGCTGGGGAACATTCAGCTAAGTAGCAGCACTGGAGAAAAGGACCTGGGGGTCATGGTGGATGACAAACTGGATATGAGTCAGCAGTGTGCTCTTGCTGCCAAAAAGGCCAATGGCATACTGGGCTGCATCAAAAGAAGTATTACCAGCAGATCAAGGGATGTGATCATTCCCCTCTATTCTGCACTGGTGAGGCCACATCTAGAATACTGTGGTCAGTTTTGGGCTCCCCACTACAAAAAGGACAGGGACCTACTGGAGAGAGTTCAGAAGAGGGCAACCAAAATGATTAAAGGGCTGGAGCAGAAGCCCTATGAGGAAAGACTGAAAGCATTAGGCTTATTTAGTCTGCAGAAGAGAAGATTGAGGGGGGATTTGATAGCAACCTTCAACTGCTTGAAGGGATGCTCCAAAGAAGATGGAGCTTGACTGTTCTCAGTAATAACAGAGGACAGAATGAGGAGCAATGGTCTCAAGTTACGGTTAGGGAGGTCGAGGCTGGATATTAGAAAAAAATTTTTTACTAGGCGAGTGGTGAAGCATTGGAATGAGTTGCCGAGGGAGGTGGTGGAGTCTCCATCTTTGGAGGTGTTTAAGGCCCGGTTGGACAAAACCATGACTGGGATGGTTTAGTGGAAGTGGACCTGCCTCTGGCAGGGGGTTGGACTAGATAACCTGTGAGGTCCCTTCCAACCCTAGGATTCTATGAAATAAGCAAATAGTAAAATTATTAACCAAGCAAACAATTTTATATTATACTATTATTGTTGCCCTATGGCCAGCATAGTAGGCCCAGAGCAGTTCTTAAGAAAGGTCACACTGGCTCATATCAATAGTCCACCCTGCCCTGTCTCCTGTTTTCCAACTGTGGCCAATGTCAGATGGTTCAGGCGAACGAAATGGATAATCATCAAGTGATCCATCCCACCACCTATTCCCAGCATTTGGTAAAGGTGGGTCATCTAGTGGGTTAGAGAAAGTATTGCAGCCTCTGAACCTCACCTCCACACTGCCCATGGAAGGGGTATGGCTGGAACAAAAATGCGGAAGGGGTAAACGTGTCTCCTTCACATTCATCTGATCCGTACTTACTGTTTTGACACCTCCTGACCATCAGAAGCCCAAGTTCACTCCAACTTGTAATAAATTACAATGGTTTAGTTTGCTTCTTCCCATCTTAATAAATCCCTTATAATGGCCATTCGTTAGTAAAAAAAACAAGGAGTCGTGTGGCACTTTAAGAGTAACAGATTTATTTTTTGCATGAGCTTTTGTGGGAGAAAATCCCACTTCCTCAGATGCTTCAAAGATGGGTGAACTTAGATGCGTTCTTTTCCCATTACAAAAGGTAATTTGACTTCAGGCTTCCCATGGTTTGAACCTAACAACTGCTCTGATTTGCTGTTACTGTATGACCTGATCGCCTCATCGCATTTATTTTCATTCCATTCTGTAAGTTCACCCATCTTCAAAGCATCTGAGGAAGTGGGATTTTCTCCCACGAAAGCTCATGCGAACAATAAATCTGTTAGTCTTAAAGTGCCACACGACTCCTTGTTTTTTTTTCTTTTTCTGGACTAGACTAACACGGCTATCCCTTTGGAAATTGACATTTGTTAGTATGCACTGAATGATAGAATAAATGTTTTCAAAGACTTATAACTGGGCCTATGTGACAAGTTGTATCTGCAAGCATCACTCTGATATAAGAGGAGGGGACTTGCTGGTCTGAAAACATCCAGCTATATTTTTTAAAAAAGACCACAAACCAAAACCAGGCCAATTCAAATGGAATAAATGTGTTTGGTTCAATGAAATTAGCAACATGAAGATGCACGGAATGTGCCCTCAGTGACAAAAGAATTCATTCAGTCCCTCTGAAAAATTCAACTAACTCCTGAGATGAAAGATCACAAAACAAGGTCATTTTCTGAATCTCCTTAGACCTAATGTACACAGCAGAATGTGACACACCCTGCTGGTTTAATGCTACTCAGATACTGGAATTACACCAGCAAATAATTTGATCCTTTTAATTTAGCAAAAACAAAGATTATTGTTTTGAGATGTGAGAAGTTCCACAGATTGTAAATTGTCAACAATAATTAGTTATTAAAACAGATCCTAATCTTCCAAAAGACATATTTAGAGAAACTCTTGTGCAAAACACCCCCTAGGTTTCAAAAAGATACAGCACACTATATTAATTAGGTAGGAAGCATAGATCTAATCATCGAGGAGAGAGCTCTGTATTACATTCAACGGTTCATAGCAGCGAACTGAAGAATAAAGAATGAAGTATAATATGGCTCAAGTATCATCATTTCCAACGTCAAGTTAAAGCAGCCTTGAAAATGAGACAAGCTGTCCCAGCATTGTAGCATGGTTTTGAGCAATCTTAGAAAACGTAACCGGCATTGGTGAGAACAAATGGCAGCTTGTGATGTGACTCTATACGAAGGGTGCTTAAGAATAATATCAGAGACAACAGTCAGCCCCTGGTGTGAACACTCATGCATTTGAAATGCAAAGTCAAAGGATGCCAGGACTCTGGACAGCCCTGAATTCAGAAAAGGATGCTCTAATATACATTCTGACATATGCATCAAACATAAATGTTGAGGCAGAAAAGGGTTGCAGGAGCCCTCAGCATCAATGATGCCAGGATAGTTGTCTTGCTCACCAAGTCCCTATCCTCACAGGGTATCTCTGCTGCAACCCAACATGTCACAGAAGCCTGGGTATCACTGCATAAAATAGCAGCATAGATGTGGCGGCACAGACTTTGGCAATGCAAGCAGCTACACATGGTTCCAGATGGGCTTGCATAGCCTGTGCTAAGCCTGGATCACCACATTTACACGGCTCTTTTTAGCAATGCTGGCCTGGGCAAAGTTAGAACAGCTATGTCCGCTCAAGTTGCCGTCACACCTTGGATTGCATTTCACGCATATTTATAGTGACAGGTTTCCTTTTGCACCCTTTTGAGATAGTGTGCAGAACTCCAACAACAAAAATCTCTTGCCACTTTTCTTCTTAAGATCCTGGTGTTTGAGGGCAGTGAAGAGAGGAGCTGAGGTGTCTGTGAAATGGGGATTACTTGAGATGGAGGTGAAAGTAGCAACAAGGATCTTGTACTGACATCCTTGGCATTAATGAAGATAGAGGGACTTAGTGAATACCTACACTGGCTTTTGGCACTGAGAAATCTTTGTCACTGTGAATGCTTCCTTAGTACCCAATCTCTTAGCCATCTGCAGAGGAAACAGTCTCAATGATGGACTCACATCAGTGGGTTCCTAATAAGTGAAAAACTAGCCAGGGCACTGGCTGAATTCTAGCACAGGAAGGCTCACTCCTTAGAGCTGATGCCTCAGCAACAATGAGATTTCAGTCCCCACCAGAGATATGGGTCCTAAGCTACTGGCATGGGAACCTGAGCTACCTGCAGGGACTCTGATATCAGGGCTGTCCCTGACTTTGAAGATCGCTGATCTGACACTGGAACCAGAGACCGGGCTCAAAAGGCTGCTGGTGAGGAAGGCACAGGGCCACCACACCTGTCTGTGTGGACATGGGCTGTGAAGACTCTCCGCAATGTGTCAAGGAGTGAAACGAGGAATACCCTTCCCCCAGACCAAACAATCAAACAATTTGCTTCAGGAACATGAAGGGCCACAATCAGTATTAGCAAAATTTGCTCTGTTTACAGGATTCCTTGGAGATCTGAATTGTCATGACTGAAAGCTCTGAGGACCCAAGGCTGAGAATAGACTAAATATCAAATCCTGCAAATTGCCTAATCTTTACTAAGTAGCCTAGTCTCTCACACAAGAGACATTCAGGGAGATGTGGTCCGGAAGTGACTACAAACACAGAGACAAGCTCCTTGCATCCACAGCTGGGCTTGGGAAAGATTGAATTTTGGTGACTGGGGTCACATGACCCTTCTATAACCTCAGCTCTGAACAAGGAGTACTGAAGATGATTCTTGGTGACTTTAAGAGGCCCACATATTCTGAAGGTCCTGAGGCTCAGAGGTGACATCCCACAAGTGGAGAAACAAGTACTCTTGATCAATGAATTGAGACAGATGCAGAAGCAGCGAAATCATCTCTATGGGGGTTTCAGGCAGTCTACCCAGACTTCCAACAATTATGGATTTAATTGACTAAGCATTTCAACAACTGCTGCTCAGCAATAATTTGGTGGCACCCGAACATTTTAGTTAGTAATGACATGGTTTCATGCCACAGTGTGAAAAAAGCAACAAAAGGGAGCTGTGAAATTATGCTTCACTATTGCTCCAAAACACTGTCATCTTGTGGCAACTGACAGACATAGCACTTCACCTTACAATCTGTAGATTACTTTTTGAGACTAGGTGTGAGGCTAAAATGCCAGGGCTTTTCAGTGGGGGTGTGAGGGTCAATGAGGTGTGAGACCATGGTGGTGAAGAGGGGCTATATAGCACCATAGTAAAACATGAACAGTGGTTCACGAATAGGGTTACGTCTGGCAAAAGGATAACGTGTCCTCCTTTTTACCTTCACATTCTCCATCCGGCAGGCCTTTTAAAAATAGGTGATTTTGTCCAGCTTTTTACTTATGATGAGTAGCATGTTAAAAAAAAACCCTATGACAGCTAAGTTCCTGAGCCCAGCATAGGGACCATCCTCCAGTGGCTAGCCCTTTTAACAGGAGTCCAGCTAGCTCAGTTGGTAGCGCTGGTGGGTGACTCTTAAGCTTGAGGCTCTGGGTTTGAGCCCTATGTTGGCTGGCTTAATCTGTGGCCTATTGCTCTCTGTAAAAGAGCTAAACTGAGGGGAAAATATAGCAACACTAATAGAATGAAGGAAAATGAAGTATACTGTAAATAAAATTACTAACAGGGACCAATTAAGTGAAACAAATAAAGAGGCACATTTGAACTGAATAGAAACAATTTAAGACAAATTCTCTTTAATTGTAAAATGGGCTGCTGTTGAAAATGAAAAACAAGAGGTGACAACTGCTTTTTTAACTTTTTTAGGTGCTTTTCAAGTTTATGCATGCAAATTTAGTTTTTTAACTTTTTATAAGTCTCATGAACATTAATGAAAGGGTCATGAAAAGCTTTCATTTACTGACAAAATCCAGTTTTCAGTAAAAGAAAACATTTTGATATTTTTTATTTTAAAATAATTTTAAAAACACATGACATTGCACAGTTTTAACGCTGCATTCATTGAGCATTACCCATTTTCCATCACATAATATGGTAATGACAGTTATATTAATACTACATTTTCTCCATTTCCTCCCATGTCCTCCTTTTTGTACTTCCCTGTCCTCCTTTCCATGCTTTGCTATCTGGTAACCCTATTCATGAATGACCATTTTCTTAGACTATCACACAAAGTTGGCTACTGGTCGGAGACCAATACCGTTCAACATATTCATAAATGATCAGGTAAAGGGGGTGAACACTGAGGTGGCAAATTTTGCAGATGGTACAAAATTACACAAGAATAAATTGGATTATTATTAAATTTGGATTATTGAATCCAAACCAGACCGTGAAGAGTTTTACAAAGTGATCTTATAAAACTGGATAACTGGACAACAAAATGGCAGCTGAAATTCAGTGTTGATAAAGACAAGTAATGCATATTTGAAAACAGAAACCCAATGATACATATAAAATAATGGGGTCTAACTTAGCTGTTACCACTCAAGAAAGAGAGAAACTCATAGAATCTAAGGTCAGAAAGGACCATTACGATGGCCTGGCCTCCTGCAAGATGCAAGACACAAAACCTCACCCACTCACTCCTGTAATAAATCTGTAACCTCTGACTAAATTATTAAAGTCCAAAGGTGTGTGTATATATATATTTGAACTGGAAAAGGTACAGAGAAAGGCAATTGAAATGATTAGGGGTATTGCACAGCTTCCCTCTGAGAAGAGCTTAATCAAAGTGGGACTTTTCAGTTTGGAAAAGAAATGACTAAGGGTGCATACAAAGGTCTATAAAATTGTGACTGGTATGGAGAAAGTGAATAAGGAAATGCTATTTCATATTTCTCATAACACAAGAATAAGGTGTCCCCCAATGAAATAAATAGGCAGTAGGTTTAAAACAAACAAAAGGAAGTATTTCTTCCCATAACAGTGGGATGGGCAGGGATGGAGGCAACACCATCCTCTGAAATGTGCCTACTCTCCTTTTGCCAGAAGGTGGGACTAGAGGTCAAGAGATGGATAGCTCCATGTCTGCCTGTTCAGTTCATTCCCCCTGAAGCACCTGGCATTGGCCACTTTCAGAAAACAGGTTACTGGGCTAGATGGCGATTGGTCAGATCCAGTATGGCCATTCTACCGCTCTTACATAAAAATTAAATAAAACATTAAAAAATTTTAGTACAGAAAATATCCAAGACAATTACCTCTCAAGGTAGTGATAATGTGAGATAACAGCCTTGGCAAATAAAGCATTTTAAAAATCTTGGTCTGCTAGGAAATATTTATGTGTTTCCCAGTCATGAATCTAGCATTCTGAAGCAAAGTCACTAAAACACAGTGAGATAATAAATTTGTTAGTCTTTAAAAGTGCTGCTAGACTCCTTGTTTGGTCAACAAACAAATATTCCTTTAATGTGCTTGTGTCTCTTCTCCATACCTCACTCACCTTGTTGTGCTCCTTGTCTGTACTGGAGGGAAACCCACTGTTCAGAGGTGCTTTCACAAGAGTTCACCTTCTAGGGAACAGGGGGACAAAGAGCACCTTGCTCGTCAACTCTTGGTCGGTGAACTCTTGATCTTCACTATTTCACTCAGTCACCTTTGTTGTGGATATAGTCTCCTCCACACGTTGTGTGACTTGAGTTCTGTGATTTAATGTCTCAGTGGCAGAACTTACGCTGATGCAGGCTGGAAGCCTCTAGTTTCCACAAAATATGGTTACTTTCTCACACTCCAGGTCTAAGCTCTAGTATTTAGACCACCTGATTATCTGTGATTTCAGGTATAATGGTCACTTAAAATAAGAAAAGACTGTGGACAACTAAGAAGCAATTTGGTATGGCTTAAATCTGTTAAGTCTTTTAAGTGCCACCAGACTCCTTGTTTGCTTTCCTTACTTCTTAGAGAGTTCAGTTCAGTCCAGTCATTTCCAACCAATGACTCAATTGATATAACGCTATGTTACCAGCTAGCTGAACTGGGGGGGAGGGTGTTAGAAAAATCAGGAAGAGCATAGGAGGAATGTTAGGGAAATCCCTGTGGATAACACTTCTGAAGAGAAGAGTGTAAAGGTTCTTCTTTTATCAAACTTCTCCATTCATCCCTACTACAGACTGGTATCTGTGGCTGAAGAGATGAAAGCAGGGGACTGAATGAGGATGAACAGTGTCTTACCCCATTCACTGAACTTCCGTGGTTCCTCTCATCATCTAAAGCCCTTGTGTATTTGATGCCTTCTCCTAAACTTCAGCTGATGAATTTCATCTTGTAATTCTTGCCAGCTGCTCAGGCCAAACTTTTTACCTCACTGCTTATCACCTACAATGGAGCATCTGTCCTTGGGCCAAATTCCCCTCTTATTTACCACTGGTGTCACAGAGATGGACATGCCACCAGCTCTGCATGAAGAACGCTGAACAGACTCTGCCTTTGACATCTGCAGCTCACTTACAAAGGGGTAACCTTTTTGGAAAAAAATCCCTGTGTCATCACTGCATGAGAGGGCAGGCCTAAACAAAGAAAAAAGTGGGTAATAAATTCCTGCTGTGCTACTGCGTTCATGCACAAGCAACTGTCTCAGTTCTGGCACGCTGCACACACAGGAAACAGAAGTTAGGGAGCAATGGCTTCTAAAATGTCACAGGCTGGTGAGCGGAGCAAGCATACCAAGGTAGCACAGAGAGGTCACAGCAGAAGACACCGGTGGGTGGGGAACGTTGCAATGGCTCCAACAGCAGAGGGGTCTGCAGAGAGGAGCTCCGGCAGGACCACAGCGAGCAACTTTGCAGCCAGAGTGAGGCCTTAAATGCTGCCAAATCAGGATGGATGTGTTGGAGCAAGATAGGCTCATTGCCCTGACCTTTCTTTACTGAGGAGAAACGAGCAATGGGATGTTGGAGGAGCCATCCTGTGAGAGACAAGAGAGAGGTAAACCAGCAGCAGGAATATCGAGCCTTGGTGTGGAGGTTGGGCTCCTCCCACCTCGCCGTTTCACACCAAGTATCATTGGCTCACAGTGTCTGCCAGCATAGACCGTATCAGCTCACAGCCACAGGCACAGCTCATCATCTCAGAGGGAAGACTGGACAGTGCATAAAATCCAGGCACATACCTTCTGGAAGTTTCCACCTGTTGTTGTGGCTGTTCTTTTGGGGTTTTAAAGAGGGTTATGTGTTAAATAAGGAGTAGTCACCATTTTGATCTCAGAAGAAGAAAAGTCAGACCCCATTTTGGGGACCTCTCATTACGCTCTTTTCCTACCCTTTTTAGTTCTGGTGGAAAAGAGACAAGGCGACTGGGAGCAGCAATGGGGGTGGCTATAAGACTAAAAGGGAACAAGCCTAAGGGCTGTCCTTCTGAGAGAGAGTGCAATGCACGTGCATTTACCTATTGAGCCTGGAACAGCAGAAAAAGAGAAGAACAAGGAGAAAGAAGATCTCCACCTACCTGTGTCCCTCCAGCGTCCTGGTCCATTGGTGTCCTGATCCGGATCCTTGACTCCTACCTGTGTTGAAGACATCAGTGGTGATGTACTGATTATTGTATTACTTTCCATGGTTATTGTTTGGGCCCTAGATTCATTGTCTGCATTTTGTTAGTCGCTGAGTTATTTTTCTTTGTTAGCCCCCAACAAATGTTATTTAACTGAGTCTGCTGTATGAAGAATTGCTCCTGGTGACAGATACAGGAAGGGGCGTGAACCTGAGGGGAAAGGGATCATTGTTATAGATTTTCTGGAAAACAGTTTGGAGCTCTTCTGCCTAGCATTAAAAGATCCAACGGTTCTAAGTCTGAGCTGGAAGGACAGGGGCAGAACTCGTGATGACTAAACTGAAGCAAGTAAGATCCAGGAAGATTATGTGTGGATTTTATTAGCCCACCCGAGACCCACAGAAAACAAACAGCTGCATGTAAAGAACTGTCTCATCTTTTGGGTTCTTCAGGTTAAATTAAAGAGATGAAAGGGATTTTTCCTAGGAACTGTGTTAACGACTAATGACAGCAAAATTTCTGCAGAAGGATCTGCAAGTATGCAGCTAAATGCAGCAACTTACTGGTGGGGAAGGGTGAGCTTCATGGAGAGGAAGAAGTGGTGGATTCTTTGTATGTTAAAGTTTTTAAATCATGATTTGAGGACTTCAGTAACTCAGTCCTAGGTTAGAGGTTTATTACAAGAGTGGGTGGGTGAGGTTCTGTGGCCTGCATTATGCAGGATGTCAGATTAGATGACCATATTGATCCCTTCTGACCTTGGCGTCTACGAAAGTGGAACGTAACTGACTGTTGTTACACTTCTTGATTTAATAACAAATGCACTCTCAGTGGGGAGTGGAGCCAGTTGGCAGTGTTACAACAGAGCACCCCTATCTAGTCATCATTGCAACTAAATGGTAAATGTAATTACTTTGTGCTTTTTATTCCTGAATGTAGGACCACACAGATAAAAGAACAGACAAACCTGACCTATTCTGTGATTGTGAAGTGGCAAGGGGGCCTGTAAATATAGAACTACTCCAGAACTACTTGTGCTTAAAGCTACTTGTGTGTGGACATGTGTTCGCCGAATCAGGCCTTGTGGGAGAAAAGAAAAATAATACCCTCTCTGGGGACCTTCTGCTCAACAGCTGCAGTTGGCTAGGGGCCAGGATTAGCACACTGTCTGCAAAGGATTGGGAGCTCCGCATTGTCCTTTTTTAATGCAGGCAAACCTTAGTTTTATATGAAGATCTTTAGGAAAATAAGGGTACCTGTGAAAACAAATTTCTGCTTTGACATGAATTTTGGGTAACACAAAGATTGGCGTATTTTGAAGACTAAATACTTCATAGAATCATAGAACAGGAAGGGACCACGAGAGGTCATCGAGTCCAGTCCTCTGCATTCAGGGCAGGACCAAGTACCCTCTTAAGCTACCCGTGACAGGGGTTTGTCTAACCTGCTCTTAAGCACTTCCAATGATGGAGATTCCACAACTTGCCTAGGCAGCATATTCCAGTGGTTAATCACCCTGACAGTTAGGAATTTTTTCCTAATATCCAGCCTAAACCTCTCTTGCTGTAATTTAAGCCCATTGTTTCTTGTTCTATCATTGGCAGTCAAGGAGAATGATTTTTCTCCCTCCTCCTCGTGATGACCTCTTAGGTACTTGAAAACTATGATCATGGCCCCTCTCAGTCTCCTCTTTTCCAGACTAAACAAATCCAGGTCTTTTAGTCTTCCCTCATAAGTCGGTCTTCCTTGGACTTTCTCCAACTTGTCCACATCTTTCCTGCAATGAGGCACCCAGAACTGGACATAATACTTAGCTGAGGCCTAATCAGGGCGCAATACAGTGGAAGAATTACTTCTTGTCTCTTATTTACTATACTCCTATGAATAGATCCCAGAATGGTGTTTGCTTTTTTTGCAACAGTGTTATACACTGTTGACCCACATTTAGCTTGCGATCCACTATGACACCCAAAACAATGAGAGGCCTTAAAAACTAACAGAATTCTTCAGGCATAAGTTTTCGTGGGCTCCAACCCACTTCATCAGATGCCGGATGCATCTGACGAAGTGGGCTGGAGCCTACAAAATCTTATGCCCAAAGAAATCTGTTAGTCTTTAAGGTGACATAGGACTCGGATTGTTTTTGCTGTAAACAGACTAACATGGGTGCCCCTCTGGAAATTTTCACTATGACACTCAGATCCCTTCCTGCAGTACTGCTTCCTAGGCAGTCATTGCTCATTTTGTATGTGTGCAGTGGATAGTTCTTTCTTAACTAGAGTACTTTGCATTTGTCGTTCACATATTATTCTGCAATATCTGAGGTTAATAGTCTGATAGTTTTCTATTAAAACTATACCTTCCAGGCTGACACTAAGAGCACAACAGAACCATTTAAAAATGGATTAACTAATACAATTGTTTAAATATGGTACAGTACTTTGATCCATTTGAATAACCCAGTCAGAGCACTTACATTACCCCTCTTCAAGCAGTACACATGTTCCAGAATGGATAATGTAATGTGACTACAAAGAAGCGTCCCAGGATTTCTGATCCTGTTTTCCCCATCTGGCCATTTCAGATCTACTTTTTCATATGTTTTTGCCACATTTGAATTGTTTGGGTTGTTTTAGAGATCTCAATCCAAGACAGAATCACCCCCGCCAAATTAAACCTTGTTTTCTTCTTATATCAATTGGTGCTATAAGAGTCACCTCCCTGCATTGTCTCTAATATGTTTGGCATTAAAGATCGGAGGCAGACAATTGAATTCACCTCCTACTTATTGTTTTGAACTACCCACTAGGGTTAGGGAAGAACAAAGACATGTAAATTTAAAAACCTGTGGGCTAAATATTGACAGACATAAATTCAAAAAGAAATTAAGTAGGTTTTCACATAATTGCCAAAACAAAATGCATTGCTTTAACAATAATTGAAAACCACACTGAACATAAAATAACTGTCTTATTCTTTTTTCACTCATAGCAACATACCATTAGGTTGGATTAAACCTCATTGAATCTGGTGGGTGCAACTGGCATCTGTCATGTAAGATAGCAAAAAACACTTAAGCTACTTTATGAAAAGATATCTGTCTTCATCAACCATAACAAAGGCACATCCAAAGCCACTCAGAAAGTTGAAGTACGTGGGTGAGATATGGTCCAAATGAATGTGGGGGGTTAGCGACAGGGCTAACTGACAGGCAAGGGATGTACGTTTGTGCCTTTTCAAGCATATTATGCAATTCACTAAAAGAGGAGTCTGACATAAATTTTCATACTGGACTGGAAAGAAAGCCAGTGGTGCATTCATCTGACAACAGCTCCTGTCCCTGGATTCGGCCTGGCTCACTGCTTTGGGTGTTGCAACATGATATACGGTGTCACTGCAATCCCCTGCACCATACTGCAATGCTGTTTACTCAGTATTGGCCCAGTCATCTCTCTGTCATGATGGAGAAGCGGCCTGGCTCTGGGTAGTAACTCTCAGAGTACGAAGCTGGGCTGAGCCTTGGGATAAGTCGCCACTGCCAAGTGAGTGGAGGCTTGGTCCCCCCTGTACCTCCGACACCTCACTGCCCCACCTGGTCGCAGAGAAGACAATCAGTAAAGCACACAGAAATTGAAAGAAAAGAAATTCCTAGGCACAGACTGGGCAAGCACGGTGTGCAGCATGGAAGCTAAAGAGAAGTCTTTGGGGGGCAGCTAAGAGACGATTAGCTCCTATTGTTTGGGTCTTTATGTGTTCAGGGAAACAGGACTTTGTACATTCTTTGTAAACAAACAAGACTGCAGCCAAGATACCAAACTTTCTTACCAATTTGTCCTCCCAACTGGACCATCCTACAGGACCCTGAATTTTTGGGTGCCAGCTCAGACCAAAGGGGGCAACAATAGCGAGAGCCCAACTCAAAAGTGGCAAGTCAAGCCTATAAAAAGAAATACTTTTTCATCATGTGTAATTAAACTAAGGAACATTGTGCCACGGAATTTTACTGAGATGAAAAACGTAGCAAGATTCAAATAGTGATTGGATATATCTATGAATAATAAGACTATCCAGAGCTTTACAAGTAAATGTGAACAGATGTTTTGGAAGAGATATGAATCCTCAAATTCTGGGGTACAAACTAATCTGAAACTAATCAGAATTAGGAGGAGACCTAATGTGCGGCACCTTATCCCACATTTGCCTAATGAGAGGTTCCTTTTTATGAGGAGCCTGGTGTTGGCCAGTCTTGGCAATTTCTATGTTTCCAATCCAGCTGCAAGTATTCATGAGGAATTCTTAACCCAGGGGTGTCCAACCTTTTTGGGTGAGGGGCCACACTGCAATTCTCTTCTCAGATGGAGGGCTGGTGAGAAAATTTTTGATAGATAAAACACAGATAAGACATACAAATTGATCTTTTTTAATGAACTTTAGTAAAATAATGATTAGTGTGATATTTAGCTTGGCTTTTGCTTGCACAAATTGCCAATGTCTGCCCGCACACTTGATGTAGCAATACAGACTATTTCAGATAGTCCCGGTCAGTCCCAGCTCCCAGGCTCTTGCAGCAGCACTCGGCTCGGCGGCTGAATAAAAGCCCTTGGTGGCCCACATTCAGGCCCCCAGGCCGCATGTTGGACAAGCCTGTCTTAATCTCACAAGCAGCTGCACTGAGTTCAATGAGACCAAGTCTGTCTTGTGTCTGAAGGAGAAAAGGAAGAGTGCATGTAGACACATTTGAAGGTGAGTCTGCAGGTAAGCACATGTGCAGGGGGAGTCTGTGTGTGTTGAGGCATCAGTCATATTTATCAGGCCATTGCTACCGGCCTTCTGCATTCTTAAGCATATTATACCATCAATAAACAATACAACACCAAACCAATACAGACTGCCCCAAAATATATTTGGAGACAAGAAGAAAAATACAAGAGTCCTGAGACCCAAGTCATACAAAACCCAATCAATAGGCTGCTGAAAAAACACTATCGCCAAAAGACGAATAAGATCAATATTGCTGCAAAAGACATACACAGAGTTTTCACGAGAGACTCAAAATAATCCCTAACCATACAACCAGCAGAAGAAGATTGACAGCTTAAAAAGAAAGAAACAGAAGAGGAAAACAAGGGAGCTCTCCAGCCTACAGCACTGAAACAAATGAGTGAAGCAAGCTTACCTCATACATCACAGTACTACACTAACCAGTGCTTCAACTGGAAAGAAAACTAGATCCAATTTTTAAAAAATTAGCACAGATCAAAGATGTGTTGGGTAATCATTTCTTCTGGCACCCCTGCAAAGAATTTAAACCCAGTTAAAAGAAATGCCTCAGAAATACACAGTAGTGAAATCTAGACAAAACAATTCCTTCCAAGATCTACGTGAAGATATCCAATCCTGAAACCCAGACAAGAGCAAAAGACCAGAATTTTTAAAAAGATTCCAAGAGAAGATGCAGTTTAAAACTACCAGATCATCCTGCAGATCCTTTGACAATCCTGGAACTCAAGAAAGCCTTCAGATGACAAATTCAGGAACGCATACAGCTCCGATAATATACGAATATATTCAAAGACACCAATTAGGTAAGGTGCCCAACTTGTATTAACTGTCTGTAAGACCTAGGTGCTTGACTGCCATTTTTACTTTTGTAAATCTATTTCCAGTCCACCTCAAATCGGTACTGAAACTCAACACAGAAATCATGTAGGGAGCCTTCTAATTTTTAGCCCAACCTCCCCAGTGTTGACACTTCCCTTAAAAGCCAGATGAACTAATCGCTCAAAAAGCGGAGAGATACCCTCAACTCTGGCAATCTCAGAGGTCATCTGTATTACCAGCCCTATCATCAAACTGATCTGTAGCTCCTCCAATGAAAACAATAATACATTTGACTTTGGCCAATAACAATCTAATAAAAAATTTGTATTAAGTTACTGACTGCATTTTACCCTGCAGAAGATCAACAAACATAAGAAGGGGGGGGAGTGATATTTTTCACTTTATATAATTTTTTTAAAAATCTTTTGACTAAGTCTGGCACCCAGGATTGGCTCTTAAATGGATGCTAACTGGAATTAGTGAGAAAATATGACATTGTATCAATATCTCAACCAATCAAATACAGCAGAAAAATAAACAATTTGCAAACAGCCTCCAAGGCAAGAGTGGGGAACAATCCAGGGAGGTAATTTAAGACTGAGCCTTTTCAGCATATACATAAATGATTGATTGATTCTGCTGGAGCAGTCTGCAAATTCGAGACTTCCACTAAATGACACAGAGATATATTGTAGTTTTGTTGATGAGCCTATCATTCACGCAAGATCATGTATGTATGCTGCCATCTACTGACTCCAGGTAATGTTACAGTTTCCTAAAAGAATTTCTAAAAAAAAATAAATCTGTTAGTCTTAAAGTGCCACTCAACTCCTTGTTGTTTTTTTTCCTAAAAGAATGACACCACCAGAAATGCACTGAAATGCATGAACTTTTTTGGTCAACTTGGGAAAACAGAACTGAAAATGATGTATTTGGAGGGATAAAAACAAAAGTAAAATTTTACTAGACACAGAAATTGAACACAGTCTTAAGTATAAATACATAGGCAGCACTGACAACCCTAAATGCTCAAAATAACATGTACCATAGCTCAAAAGCTTTCTCTCACCAACAGAAATTGGTCCAATAAAAGACATTACCTCACCAGGTCCCTCAAAAATAATTAGTCATGACTCCCAAATCATGCAATTGGCTTAATACTAATTAGTTATTTTAAAATAATAAGCACTATATGCATCCTGGTTTCTGAGGCTCCAGGCTGTGCTAGGATTACTTTTTCAGCTTTGTCTCAGCAAGCATTAGGTCTAGAAATGCACTCTTTTTAAAAGAGAGCTCAGATTCTCTTGTAATGATTTTTTCTCCAAAACCTGGGGCTGTAGAGAAAGCATCAAAGATCATGGGATTCACAATAAAATCATGCCTCATAAATCCATCACAGAACTCAGCCTGACTATAAAACATTACCGTCTCAGCGCTGCCATTAGTAAATCATCAATGGGGTGATCAGGAAGATTGAAATGCTGACCCACTGGTTTTAGACGGTTGAGCTTTCTGCTATCAGATTGGTGCCCATTTATTCTTTGGCGCAGAGACTCTCCTTTTTGTCCACTATGTAAGGCGGGGTGGGGTGGGGTGCATTTCTGGCACATGATGCCATAAATCCCTTTGGTGGATGAGCAGGCGAATGAGCCTTGGACGGAGTAGCTGGTTTGATTAGGTCCTGTGGGTCTCTGTGATGGGAAGTGCGGTTTCAGTGACTCAGCCAGAAATCAGGGGCTCGGTGGCAGGAGTGGGTGGATGAGGGGCCATGGTGCGTAGGGCAGACCGGCGATCAGGAGGGGCTCATCGTTCTCCGGCCACACGCTGCGTGACCTGTGCGTGGCAGTGGAGGAGAGGGAAGCCGCTTTATGCAGCGTGGCCACAGCTGAAAGGCGCCAGCGTGACGTTAGCGAGGGCGGAAATCTTCCACACCTCGGCTGGGCCCGTGGAAATCCTGTTGTGGGGCAGGGGAAGGGGGAAGTTGGGGGTGTCTGACTGCACCTAGCGCAGGGTGGCCAGGCCCAAGTGGGACGAATCGGGTGGCGGGCGGCCGGCTGGGTCTTGGGCAGACGGCCCCGACCAGCAGGGCTGGGCCCATAGATGAGGGCAGCGTTTCCCAAGCAGTGCGCCGTGGTGCACAGGCCTGTCCTCAGGCCTCAGCAGGTGTGCCATGTAGGATTTTTTGGAAAAGTACTTAAAGAGCGTTGGATTGGCTCATTAGCTCATGCATATTCAAGAGTTCATTTGGAAACTATATGATGGTTGGTGTGCCTTAAATTAATGAAAGGCAGGGAAAGCGCTGGCAACCCCTGGCCTAGGGAGCTGGGGTC
>ML681973.1:5287890-5451360 GCA_007922195.1 Podocnemis expansa | reverse complement strand
ACCTGTGTGCGGAGGAGTCCATTGCGTGTGGAGGGGTGTCTGGGGGGGGTGTTTTGGACCACCTAGGGTCATTGGAGTTCTCCTTAACATGCAGAAGGTCCTGGGTTCAATTCCCAGGGGGTTGGACTCGATGATCTCACGAGGTCCCTTCCAGCCCTATGATTTGATTGAGTTGAGTTGAGTTGTGGATGTGATAAATGGGAGGCTGGTTTAGGTCCTAGGGAAACCTGTCTGTCTGTCTGTCTGTCCTCTCTCAGGTCTCTTTCAATAAAGACTCCTTACACAGCTGTGAACAGGCCGCCTCTCCTCATTGGATTATAATTGCCCCTAAGACTGCACAGGGAGAGTCCATGTGTCTTTGGAGGGGGGTGTCTGTGGCCCTGGAGACACACCTGTGTGCGGAGGAGTCCACTGTGTGTGGAGGGGTGTCTGTGTCAGCTGGAGAGTCCATGTGCCTTTGGAGGGGGGTGCCTGCGTTAGTGTCAGAGGACGAAGTGGGATTTTCTCCCACGAAAACAAATAATGTTAGTCTTTAAGTGCCACACGACTCCTCGTTGTTTTGTTTTTTGCTGGACTAGACTAACACAGCTACCCCTTTGGACATTAACATGGGAGAACTCCCTCTATGTGGAGGAGTCCATTCCGTGCGGCGGGGCGAGTCCATGCGCGGCGGGGGGGTGTAGGCGACGCGATGTGGAAGTTGCGGGGCCGCCCTGTGGGGGCGGAGCCTGGCCTGGGACCCGCCCCGCGCGCGGCTGGCGCCGTTCCTGGCGGGGCCGGCAGGGGGCGCCGGAGCAGGCGAGGCCGGCGGAAGTGGCGGCCGCCGACTTCCGTTTCCGGGGCTGAGTCACGGCCGCGCCGCTCGCCCCGCTCCGCCGCCGCCCGGCCCCGCCATGCCGCTGGAGAACCTGGAGGAGGAGGGGCTGCCGAAGAACCCCGACCTGCGCATCGCCCAGCTCCGCTTCCTGCTCAGCCTGCGGCCGCAGCGCCCCGACCCCGCCGTGCGCGATGAGCTGATGGCGGCCGTGCGGCGCCACAGTGAGTGCCGGCCCGTCTCCCTCCGCGCCTCAGCCGCCCGCTGCCCCTCCCCCCGCAGGGTGACCCATGGCCCCTCCCCCCGCAGGGTGACCCATAGCCCCTGCCCCTCCCCCCCGGGGTGACCCATAGCCCATAGCCCCTCCCCCCCCAGGGTGGCCCATAGCCCCTGCCCCTCCCCCCCCAGGGTGGCCCATAGCCCCTCCCCCCCAGGGTGGCCCATAGCCCCTGCCCCTCCTGGGGGTCTGGCTTCACTGGGGGGGGTCGGGGCCCCCAGCCCCGCAGGGTGACAGTTGGGTGGGGGGCACCATGGGGCACCAGGAGCAGATCAGGAGGTGACACGACCAGCCCCGGGGCCCGCAGGAGCCTGGGGAAGGCAGCAGGGGTGAAAGGGGTCGCCCCGGCAGAGGCCAAGCCGGGTCTAACACACGGGCAAGACGGGGGGCAGGAAGGGGACCCGACGCGCAGTCGGCTGGCAATGTAATTTTCATGGGCGCCTCTCCGGGCCCGTCTCTCCCCCCATGTAAGTTTTCCCGTAGCGCGCCAGACCGCGGGCGCGCGACCCCGCCACGCTGCGTTTGACAGCACGAGGCGCCTGCCTTCTCTTCCAGACATGGCCCCGTACTACGAAGCGCTCTGCAAGCCCCTGGACTGGCAAGTGGACGTGGAGTTGTTGAATAAGATGAAAAAGGCCAACGAGGAAGAGTTGAAACGTCTCGACGACGAACTGGAGGATGCTGAAAAGATCCTGGGGGAGAGCGAAATCCGTGATGCTATGATGGCCAAGGCGGAGTACCTGTGTCGGATTGGGGACAAGGTGGGTTACAGAGCAGCTTCTTGGGCCGCTCTCGTTAAAATCGTCCATCTTTCAAAGCAAGGAAGTTCAGCCGGCAGGGGTCATCTGTTTAGCGGAGGCTGGCGGAGAAAATAGAACCACACAGGGGTGGAGTCGGGGCGAGATTTAAGCAGTGCCGCAAAAGAAAGGAAAGGGCTATAAGTGAGGAAGTGAAAGACGAGCTAAAAGGGAAAAGGTTTGTTCCTTAAAACTTTTCCGAACGTTTTGTAGACAGTATTTTTTAAGGCCTAACATCATAATTGCATGTGCAATATGAGTTAATGTACTCTCTTTCACAGTCATCCTTAAGGATTCTGTTTTATTAAGCCATTTTGGAAATAACTTGTCAGTTCAGCTTTAGACATTGAAACGTTGTGAACGTTAATCTCCTTTTTTGAAGATGGATGATAGTTTAGATATTTGTATGGTTCTGTTATGGAGGGGCCAGCCAAACAGAAAAGAGATGGACGTGTTGGGCAGATTATACTAAGTTAGTTTAAACTTTGAAAGATGGCTGCCAGCTTTTCAAGTTCCAAGACATAGCGCCCCTGTGGAACAAGACATGTTTTGCTTACCTTTGGTTTTTTGCCCCTGCACTATTGCTACAGCATCCTTCAGCAAGGTAAATCTGGGCACTACCCTGGTGACACCCAAGGCGGCTTCTCTGTTTTTACTGATGTATTAGTTCCTTTTTATGTTTTAATAGTAGAAAATATTGTCTTCTTAGGAAGGCGCTTTGACTGCCTTTCGTAAAACGTATGACAAAACTGTGGCCCTGGGACATCGTCTGGATATTGTGTTCTACCTGCTAAGAATTGGCTTGTTTTACATGGATAATGACCTCATCACACGGAACATCGAAAAGGCAAAAAGGTACCACTGTTAGATTTATTGCTAATATCACCTTTGAAGTAAAGTATCATTGGTTGCATTTGTCTAACAAAACACTGGTTTTTGAAGACAGCTACAGAACTGTCTGATTGCTAGTAAGTTTGGTGTATTTGTTGTTAGTTTAAAAAATTAGTACTTGCTGTTAAGTGGACAGTGCATTATGCAGTCCTGTCCCCCAAAGAATTTATAATTAAATTGTAACTTTTGTATCGTTACTGTTTGCTAATATTAAATTAAATGTAGTCGATATACATGATCCTGGGTAAAGTTATGAAAGACACAAAGGATAACTGGGGGGTGGGGGGGGAGAGAACAGCTACCTCCTGACCCGAGAACCAAAACCTGCTCGCCATATGTAGATGTGAAAGATGAGTGGATGCTGTCTCAGTTAAAAATCATGGGACAGGCTGTCAGCCAGACAGTCCAGCATCCTTGTAACTTCCAGCTGCTGGGAATGGCAGAGGAGTAGGTGTTGGGATTTCTGGGGACACTGCCTGGGGTTGTATCTTTTGTGTCCACTCCTGGCTAGCCTGTGTTTGAATTTGAATTTCCAATCCCCTCTATTAACACTGTGAGCTTTCAAGCAGTGCAGTGAGCTGGGTCCCCTGTCATCTTGGCTGCTGCAGTGAGAGATCTGACTTTACTTACCCCTGTGTGACTGCTTTTTGTATTCTTTGTGAATGGCTCCCGTCTCTGCCTCTGCTGCTGCTTATGGATGAAGCAACATTACCTGGGCCTTTACAGTTTCACTGCTGCTCAGTCTTTTTCCAGCCTTCCTTTATTTACTTATAATAAAATCAGTATACCACTGGTGGAGAAAGCTGTGAGCAACAGAGGCAGTGGCAATTTGCGCCTGCACACTCAGGATGACCGTGCTGCATAGGTTCACATTTGCAAGATGATCACCACTATAAAGGCTAGAAACCTCTTAAATTTTTTTAATGTAGCTTGAAGTCTGCAGGAGCAGATGGTCATAGTCAACAAGGAAAGCTTTCCACTCACCACTGACCAGTTCACTGTTAAAATTCTACTTGTTCCGTGGTTTACTCATAACTAAGGCCTCTTTATGCGCTCTAATCTTATCAAATCTACTGTGCTCACTCCAGATAAAGAAAACAAGTAATTATATATCTTATTTGTTTTAAGTCTAATAGAGGAAGGAGGAGACTGGGACAGGAGAAATCGTCTAAAAGTCTACCAGGGTCTTTACTGCGTAGCTATTCGAGATTTCAAACAAGCAGCAGAACTCTTTCTTGATACAGTTTCAACATTTACATCCTATGAACTTATGGATTACAAAACCTTTGTAACGTACACCGTTTATGTCAGCATGATTGCATTGGACAGACCTGATCTTAGAGAGAAGGCAAGTAAAGCAAATGACTGCACTGATTCAAACTGAGCAACTTATTCTTTTTTTCTCTCTCCATGATACTAGTATGTGCATCTTCTAAAGGGTCTTTGATTGCTTTCAGGTTATTAAAGGGGCTGAGATTCTGGAAGTCTTGCATAGTTTACCAACTGTACGACAGTATCTGTTTTCACTCTATGAATGTCGTTATTCAGTTTTCTTCCAGTCATTAGGTAAGGATGTTTCCTATACCACTATCTTTCCCCATTTCTCATTAGTGCCTTTGAGCAGCTAGCTGCAAATCACCCTTGAGTTTTGTAGAACTGCTTAGAGGTCAGTGGGAGGAGGTCAGCAAGCGTAGCTAGTTTTGTCAAACCAGTCACAGTTAAAGTCATCTGTTTACTTGATGTAAATGACTATCAGATACAAATTACCCTGTACAGCACAGCAGCATAAAGCAAGCTGCTTTTTATAAATTATTATTTTTTTAAAAAATAAAATAAGGATCCTGAAAGTTGCAGTCTGGTTGGGTGAGGGAAGGTTCTTCCAGTTCTGTGGTCAGATCCATAGGCTCTGTTCCTGGTTATGGAATAGGGGCCTCAGTAGGACTCTCTCCATTAAAAAGGAAGCCTTTCAGAATTCCCTTTAAAAGGCTGTTTTGTAGGAATGAAAACTGCATTCCTCATGAAGCCAAAGGATTCTAAATTCTCTAGTTCTGATTTTTTTTATCTGACCTTGCAACTTTTAATTACCAAGGGGAGGGGTTTTTTTTCTTCTTTTTTTAAGTAGGCTGCTTTGAACGGGTTTCTATGGGAACAGTGGCAGAAACAAGAAAACACTCATAAACCATCCTTTCTTGTTGCTGCTCTTCTGTCAGTTTTCATGCTGCCGGTTTCTGCTTCAGTTTCCATGAAAATAGGCTCTATAGTAGCAGCAAAAACAAATTAAAATCTTCCCCTTTATTTTGGAAAAGACTGGCTCTGAGTGGCTGCCCTGCAACCAGTAGCTGTGGGCAAAAACTCCCAGCTGCAGGCCTCAACTGCTGCTGAAAACTGCATGTGCCAATCGGAAATGTCTGTAAATTTCTTAAAGCAGATTTAAGGCCTAGTTTCAACAGAAAATTCCTCTTACCTGTAACTGCTCTATTTTTAAGGAAAAAGTGGGTAAAGCAAGCAAATGAAGTACAGTACCGTAGCTAAAATATGACCATCTATCACAGTCTGTCACATATCGTGTCAGGTTTCTTCTTGAACTTCAGGGCTTGCCCTGTTTGGATGCACAGGCAGAGATTCACACTGCTGAGCTATTACAAACTGCATTTATGATTTTTATCTTTTCAGCGATTGTAGAGCAAGAGATGAAAAAAGATTGGCTCTTTGCTCCTCACTATCGTTATTATGTACGGGAGATGAGAATCCACGCGTACAGCCAGCTCCTAGAATCCTACCGCTCCTTGACACTAGGGTACATGGCAGAAGCTTTTGGAGTTGGCGTAGAATTCATAGACCAGTAAGTTAAAAGCAGCTTCTATAAGTTAGAGATTTTAGTTATTGATCATTTATGAAGTAACTAGTTTACAATGATCTTGCTCTAAACAAACGGAAGATAGCAAGTAGAGAGAAGAGATGTTTACTTACCTCTCACACTGGGGGTGGCCAAACCAATGGAACTGAAGAGCCACACAAGTTGATTATTAAAACTTCAAGAGCTGCACTGAAGCATACAGCCATGTGCTTTTACCTACTAAATTGATTTGCTGGCACTCTTCTGTGAGCCACACTTTCATTCAAGAGCCGCATGCGGCTCCTGTGCCACAGTTTGGCCACGCCTGTCTTAGACCATCCACAAGCCAAGTTGTTACCTGTGTATGCATGCAGGGGTTTTCTTCTTATGAGTCAAGTGTTTGTATAGAAACCAGTTTAACTTCAGTCTATTTCAAGGACAATTCCTTGTTCAGTATTTCCTTTCCTCTCATAGGCTGCATAAGAAATGAGTATCTTGTTTACATACGTGAAGTGCCATGTGATCGATCTTTAAGAAAAATTTTTTTTTTTCCTTTAAATAATGTGACTATGAGCTGTCAGCATGACTACAATTGAATTTAGGGCATGAGGGTGCAACACAGTTAAAAGGTGTGATGTAGACAAGATTTTATCACGTTCTCTAAATTTTGACTGTCCATGTTCCAATTTTGGGACACTTAAGTTCCAGCTTTACTACAAATTTTCCTGACTCATTAATGCTTGCAGTGTAGACAGGACCTGATATTTGCGGTTTGAGTCAGGTGAAGCGTAGGCAGCTGTTGTGCAAGCTTGCTGGTATCACAGCTCAGTCTGCACTTGTAGTTCCAGCTCTAAGGTGAGACCAAATACCTGGTTTTCAGCGTGACCTAATCAGGATATGAAACTCATGTAGGGTGAAAGATCAGTGGATTTACCCATGATACCTTCAGCAGAAACCTTAGGTTCTTATTCCTTCACAAGGACAACTTGCTACCATCAAGAAGTATTTTTTTTAAATATTCCTAATATAGAGAAATTTTGCAGGAATCTGAGACCTGACTGAAATATACATAAACATTTATTTCTTGCTTTATTTATTTAAAAGGAAACAAAATATAAAAAAGATTAATCAAGATCAAGACTTAAGTTGTTCCAGTTCCTATTTATAACAGCTTCTACTATTGCAACTTGCTTGTTTTTCTGTAGTAGATCTATCTGTATTCTGTCATGATCTGCAATCAGAATATGGGTTTGTTTATTTTTGTCACCACTTTTCTATCAGATAATCCCAATTCCATGTAAAAAGATCAATGGGAAGAATTTTTCCAATCCGTATCAGTGCACAGGCATTTTTTCAGCACTAGTATCTCATCTTCCTACCCTTGACGTGTGAACGCTATGATAAATCACTTCTTGTTTGTTATATTGTGATGTGGTCTTGTAAGAATTAGTTGGACCAGGAAAAAAACTAATGTGAGCAGCAGTGTGTTGAGCAGACAGTCTGACATGCAGGGCTACTAGGAGATGGTAATCAGTTTTAGAAACTCATGTAAAATTGTTGGGTAGGAGTGTTAAATCGGTTCTCTGCAGTTGGACAGGTTGTCCACTTACTGTCCACTCTGACTCTTCCCTGCCATCAGTTCCTTCTGCTGTTTCACATTCCAGTGGATTATTACCTGGCAGATGGGAGTTTAACCACAATTTTAGGAAATGGGAGAGAGCAAGTTGCTGCCTGCTCTTTGCTTTCCTCCCTCTTACAATGGTACCGCTTTTTAATAATTTGTGGTGGGGGCTTTGAGGCAAAGGAATGGAAGGGTAGAAACGTGTAGTGAGGCTGCTCTCCAGGAGAGCCTGAAACATGGGGCATTGGCAGTGGCAGCTGGGAAAGGGAGTCTCTCATCAGAGTACACTGAACACTGGTCCTGCCCCAGCGCTGAGGAGAACACATGGTGGGACAAAGACACAATCAGAGCACATGTGCAGGAGGCAGTGGGAGCACTCTGAGTCGTAAGGAGATCGTTAGCTCCTCCAGCAGACCCAGAGTGTAGGGAGGGAGCAGGCTGGGTTCAGTAGCAGCCACCTGCATGTCCCACATTGTGGCAAGAGGTTAATGAGACATTCCCAGATGTGGGGTTGAGTGGGCTGGAGCTGGAGAAACAGTGAGGTAACCATATTGTGTTACTGCTTTCTGGTTGGTTACTTCGCCCTCCAGAACTGAAAGGTGGCCTTCCGCAAAGCACAAAACTCGTCATGCTGCTCTCGCCCACGGGCTTCAGTGGGAGCCTGGCCTAATGAGCGAGTTCTGACTCAAGGGCCATTATTCAGGTTTGGAATATAGGGATAATCCCATTCACCGTTATCTTTGAACTTGCCGGCATCTCATTTTGTCATTGCCCTGCCTGGGAGTTGTTCCACTGACATAACTGATGACAGCGTCAGATGCGTAGGTGCTGTACAAGGAATAAAAACTAAGTGTACACAGCCCACTGCCACCCTCCTAACCTACAAACAGACAAGGGCAGTTGAAAGAAACAAGAAGGAAATGAGCAAAGGTGGTACATGAAAGGCCCTTCTACAAATTGCTTTGGGGGAAAAATGAAGTGGGTGAGATGAAATCAAGGCACTTTGTGGGAATCTGTGTTATGCTGTAGGATCTACAAGTCAGCTCTACAACATCTGTGTATTTAACATGCTCCTTTCCTTTAAATTAGGGAGCTTTCAAGATTCATTGCAGCTGGACGACTACATTGCAAAATAGACAAAGTGAATGAGATAGTCGAAACCAACAGGTACAGTATCTGCAGTCTATCACTGTACAAACTAGGCAGTTGTTAAATTGACAGAGTTACTGAAAAGCTCTTGTCGTGGTGTAATATGACTTCTCACCATAAAGTAAAACCGTTTCTTTTTAATTTATAGGCCTGATAGCAAGAACTGGCAGTACCAAGAAACCATCAAGAAAGGAGATTTGCTGCTAAATAGAGTTCAGAAACTTTCCAGAGTAATTAATATGTAACTTTTTAAAAACAAAGCAATGCAAAATGTAGATGGTTGACTCTTTTGGAAGTAAGCTGTACTGTATACATTGATATGCTGTAGCTAAAAAAAATTGTAAGTGAGAAGCAGTTTTACAGACTGCCTCATTATGTAAACAACTGGACTGTGTAAATGTTGCTTGTTTTCAGATCCCGTTTTCATTAAATGTATAATTCTATGTGCTATGTCCATGGGCCATATCCGTATGGTTTTTAATACTAAACTCTGTTTAGAAATTAGAACTAATGTTTGTGAGCTACAGAAGAACTAGTGGCAATCCCAGAATTACTCATGGAACTTCTTCATTGGTGCCTAAGAAGAAAACTAAATAGTTGAGCTGTAGAAGGCAATATTTACTTTTGCTTCATGAGGGGTTAGTGCAGTTCACAATACGGGCACTAGGCAGAGAGAACCTACGCTGGAGGGATTACAGTCGAAAGACACAGAGCATAGTGGATGGGGATACAGAGTGTGGTATTTTTGCTGGATGCCTACTAAGGAATTATGTGGTGAAGAACATGGATCGTGTCCACTAACTGAGCATTATGTTTGGGGTTAACTACAGAGTTAGAGTTCAGAGCGAGGGTATAAAACAGGGAGACACAGTTGCAGTTTGATGGAGCATAGATCACCCCCTGTGTCAGGCCTCAACAAATCTGTTTTTGGTCACCACAATGACTAGTTTTAGTATCTTGTCGCCTAGTTCCACTATACAAACGGAGGAGCAGCCTCTGGCGACCAGAAGTAAAAGTGCTGGCACCTAACTGTGAGCCAGTTTTATCTACCCTCGCACAACATAGCTCACAGCATCTGTGAGGAAAGAAAATTCAACCCTGGACTCAGATGGCTGCCATCCCAATGACATGCACAGCTCTGTCCTTAACAAGCAGTTGCTGCCACCATCCTTGCTTGAGATAGGTGGCTCAGGAAAGCCCCTTGTGCAATGATCTTGCTTGAAATTTGCTGCAAAGTGCTTAGGAGTCACAGCAGTTTACCTTCTTGCAGGCCTGATATTTGTTAAGGAAAGTGTCATACCTTCATCTGTGCTGTATGGGAGGGACTTCAGGTGAATGGAGCATGAAGGACGATAATTAATTCTGTCTCCATGTGCCCTGGGGGACTGGGCTTTTTCCTAGGCATAAGTAATGATTTTGCTGGCCTGCAGGGGTTAAAATCTGCAGCAATAAGTTGTGTGTGTGAATAGTCACTTCATACCATTATGCTCTATAGTAATCTCCACAGAAATGCATGCCTAGAAAGTTAAGTCCCTCTGTGCAAAATACCTGCATGTGTGCTCAGATGGTTGAGATAGATAGGAGGTGGCCAGCTCACTCTTACTTTCTAAGCCAGAGTGTGTGTGTGTGTGGGGGGGGGGGTTTCTAAAATGAAAAAATATTTCAAACTCTCCCAGGTCTTTTTTTAAAAAGTCCTGATCTGCATTAGTTTGCCCAGAGTGATAGGGATGATGGAGCTGTAAAAGTTCATTGCTGTAGCAAAACAAACAAGGAGTCCTGTGGCACTTAAAGACTAACAAATTTATTTGTGTGAGTTTTGTGAGAGAAAATCCCACTTCATCAGATGCTTTGAAGATGGGGGAACTTACATAATGGGAGCAAAATAATGCAGGGACGTGTAAATCATGGGATCAGGTCACACTAACAGCAAATCAAAGCTGCTGTTAAGATTTAAACACTGGGAAACAGCACATAGACGAGGGGGAGGTCAAATCACTTGTTAAATGGGAAAAGAATCCGTAGGCACGATTTAATCCTGCTTGCACTTGGGAAAATTAGCACATCAGTTCCAATACTGCAGTTTTGTTTTGATGACTTACCCAGTTGTTTGAGCACAGCTATTAACAAATGGTCCGTGGAGCAAGCAGGGAGATTGAGGTGTCCCCCTATTGGTTTTTGAGCGTTATTTCTTATGTCAGATTTGTGTCCATTTATTCTTCAGTGTGGAGGCTGTCCTGTTTGTCCAGCGTATAAGGTGTGGAGGCATTTCTGGCACGCGATGGCATAAATCGCATTGGTGATTTTAAGTGCCTTGTTTGTTTTGCTGAACTAAAACAACACGGCTCCCCCTGTGGAACATTGCTGTAGCAGTGGCTACAGTCGTTATACGGGGGTGAGACCATGACAGCGCTGTTTGCAGTGCTGGTGTTTTCATCTGAATCTCAATGCTCTGTTCATGGTAACAGCAAGCCTTCCTGTAATACACTACTCGCTCAGAGGCTCGCATTCATTCAGAGCTCATCTACATCACTGTGAACAGTTGGTTGCTTGCACGCCCTCCACCCAAACCTGCACTCTTTGGAGATTAGCTAGAGAGTAGCAAACTGCTGGTGACTTCAGGGTAGGGCTGGCTGGCCAGGTGCAATCCCCAGCCCACACTACCAGGGGCCAGGAGCCAGAAGTTGAAGTGATGGGAATTTGGGAATTGGGGTGAGACAAATATAACTTTTTAGGAGTACAGGTTAATTTTCTTGCTTACTACTTGTATTTGAACAGATCCTGAGTAACTGACAGTGCTTCAATATGACTGGACAAATGTCTCTCTCTCTGCACCTCATCCTCTGCACTATTTTGTAAATGCAGAGCAATACGGACAGTGAATTTTACCGTTTCTCTAATTACATGATGGCAAAAGCAACTCTTTCAAAAGCAGAGAAAGGCGCTGGCCTTTCTGCACCGATCTTATGAGGAGAACCTGCCAAAAGTGAATCTTTTTAAGGCATCAATCTGACTATTCAAGCTAATTCAACAGGCACATTGTCACAAAAGCTGTCAAAGAATAATTAAATGGGACACAAGGGCTACAGCTTCATTTTTGCTCATTGTAGGGGGAGCCTTCATTTTGTCAGAGTTGAGCTTCCATTAAAGCACCAATTCGGCTTTTCTATTGTCACCTACATCTTTCAAACATTCAGAGAAGAGAAGGGACCCTCTTGTGTGCAGGTACTGAGCTCTGGTGTGCACCCGAATGAGACTGGGCTAATATTTTAATTCAAAAACAAGGCAAGAAACTAAAACAAACGTTCTCAGTACACCCAATGCCACCACCCGACTCTACCTAGATTCCTCAAGGTGCCACCTTTACATTGTATGATGAATCTGTGAAGGTTTAACATCTGGGTTTTTCTTGTTCCTGCCATAATGCAAGAGAGCACAATGTTACAATATTGCAAACATCATTTCACTCCAGGAAACAGTTTTCAGAACATAAGGTTTATTTGCCTGGCTATGTGGAAAAGCACTGAAGCAATTCAGAGCATAAATAGTGTATGTCCTAACGGACCAAACCATTATTTTTAACTGTTTGGGATGAATTCATTCTAGTAAGCTGCTTAGTCAGATCGATTAGCTTGATCCCCTGCAATGTTAATTGTCCTAAAGACAAGTATACGTGGCCTCATCCTTTAATCCCTCCCCTGGAAAAATCCCCAACCCTCATTTTGCTGACCCCTGCCTCTTTGCACAGATGATCTAATGGTCTGACCTGCTGGGCTTCTCAGTTGTCACTCCCTGCCCTGATGGTGGAGGGTTCATACCTGACTAATCTCAGGCTTTCAGCTGTGCTGCAGGGATCCTTGTCAGGCCATGCTGAGCAGAGAAAAATCCTAGCCATGCACAGCATAGCTGATACTTGCTGAACGTCATGGCTGGAGTCTCTGAAGACCCAAGGACGACCTCTGTGTAAGCTTGTCTCTCCCTAACAGAGTTGATCCACCTCGTCTCTGGATTCAGAGCATGCCCTGGTCCGCGCCATTTACCTGAGTGAGAAAAATAAGTTCTTTTCAGATGTCAGAGGCAGGGGCCAGGACATTCTCCAGTTTTGCCCGTCCCAGAGTAGTTACATATGCATCTTGGGGGCCGTCCAGGAGAGGGTTTCTAGGAGATTGGGGCTACTCTAGCTCATCTCTGTGTAAGATACAAATCCAAAAGGCCCTACTTGGAAAAGACCAAGTCCAAAGATTGCAGGAATCCCTCCCCAGCCACGCACATGCCACACTTTCAGTACACCTGGTGCTAGCTATTTAGAAACTCCTCGGTGTTTAAGGAGTTAATGGTACAAACAAGACCTTCTGCACTGCAGTTAGACACCCTCAGCGGACCAGAGGCATCTGAGTCGGACGCACAGGACTGGGAAATTGTGGTGTAGATCTTCAGGTTTGGGCTGAGGTGGACAGGGTCTGAGAGCCTGGGCAACCCAAACATCTACACTGCAGTTTCACAGTCCATGCTCCACAAGCCTGTGTTAGCTGGCCCAGGCCACCCGCTACAGATTAGTAAATTAACATCCCAGTTTGTGCGCATCATTCCCTCCAACATCACTTCTAGTGCCTCATTCAGCTTTCAGTACCAAGTGACAGCACTTCCATTATTTCCTGGGGAATAACCTGGAGCTAGCTTGCATCTCTATAGGTCAGGGGAAGCATTCCTTTGCTTCACGGCAGCCCAAGACTTCTACTTACAACCTGTTTGTTTGGGTAGCGCCTCATAGCCTGGTAATCTGCAGGCCCAGCTCTCCCTGTATTCTCAGCTTAATCCCACCACAACTCCTTCAGCCAGTGTCCTCTGCAGTCTTCCCAGAGTGCTGGCCTCACGTAGCCAGAAACGACGACAGCAGTCAGGGTGCAGGCTCACCAGAGGATGCGCAGCTTCCTGTTCCACTTGCCGTAGATGATGAGGGTTGGGAGGGACCTTAGGAAGTCCTCTTCTAGCCCAGTGGGCTCCAGCTTTGCCAGCAGATGGCGCACTGCTCATAGGTTTCAATAGCAACTGCTGTTCAGGAGTTGATTAGGGACCACTGCCTTGTCCAACCCCTGCTCAATGTCTACCTGTGCAAAAACCCACGAGAAAATCCAGGAACCCTTTGTTTGTACAAAATTGCAAGCTCCTCTCACTTACCTTCATTAGCCCCTGCAGGCACTTGCCTGGGCAGCTTTTCCAGCTGGTGGCCTGGATGTTCACTCCTCCATTGGTCAGTTGTATTTTCCCAGGGTGGATGCTCCATTTCTTTACCAGTCCATTTCTCTGACACTTTAGCCCTAACCTAGGTTTTGTTTTTTTGATGGAGTGAATTCAGGAGGAAAAAAAAATTCTTATCAGGAAATCTTAGAGGCTGAGTCTCCACCTGACAGTTGGCACATAGCTTTTCTGTTGAGGCCATGGCTGACGAAAGCTGGTCCCTTTGCATTTGGCTGAAGGGAGGAGGGACTGGGGAGTCTTGAGTCACCTGTCTGTAACACAGACCTGCACAGTGGTTGAAGTCCCTTTGTCTACTGCATTGTTTTCTCACTGGGGTGCCCAACCTTGTAATTTACCATCCTCTAAACATACTGAACACGCAGAGCCAGACATCAAAGGGGCTAATGGGGTTTAAGCCCTGGGCCCTGGCCAAAAGGGGGGTCCCTGGGCAAGTGTCTCTAAAACCCCTAAAATAATCCAGTGTCAGCACTCCTGCCCTGATGATGCTTTGGGGAGAGAGGGGCAAGACCCTGGAGCCAGAGCAGAGGTCAGGATCTGAGCTCCTGTCCTTCCCCTGAGCTGGCTGGTCTGCCCCCATGGGTGGGGTGGGCTAGGCCAGTGCCTGCTTGCGCCTCAGGGTGGGGCAGGGCCAGCTGGTGCGATCTCCGCTCAGCACCGGACCAGCTGTCCAGGGCGCGTGTGGCCCTGGATGCTGCATCATGGCTGCTGTGCCATGCACCAGCCAGCCCCCACCCCTGGCAGAGTGACGCGTGGGGCTGGGGTGGGAGTGACGTCTAGCCCCAGGGTCCCCGTCCACCCAGTGATAGGAAGGCAGGCTGTGGGGACCCACGCGTGTGGGGGTTGCAGCCTTTGGCCCCCAGGCTGGTTAATCCGGCCCTGTTAAAACACTCACCTCTGTGGCTTTGGTCAGGTGCTTCAATGGCGGCCAACCGCTGATTGCTGCAGGAAAACACATGGTTGCCTTTCTCCAACCCTACCCGTCACTGCATGCCTGGGTATCACCTCGTCAAGGCTTGGTGACTACAAACTCACCTCTCACTGAACGTCCAGCACCAGTTCAGAGCTTGTGGCTTTAAACCAAGCTCAACTGCTGCTTTCTTGTTTACACTTGACGCTAACCAGAGTTTAGCACCAGCTGAGCTGCCTTTGTCAACACTGGGTCATTTCTGTAGGACAAAAGTCTTCCAGCTCGGTTTCAACCCCTATCACAGGGGTGGCCACACTTATGGAACTTACCAGCCACACAAGTCGATTATTAAACCTTTGAGAGCTGCACTGACCCATATAGCCATATACTTTTACCTACTCCTAAACTAGTCAGTTTAAAATGCATTGCACACTTTAATTTTATCGTAAAAAGAAGGCAAATATTGATTCTACTAATGTCAGATTCTAATAATTACTTAAGGTTACCATGAAAATTACGCCTATGCAGTAAAAACTTAGCTGCTGCTTGATGTAGAAGACTGCAGGCTAGTCGAGAGTTTTTTAAAATCCTGACCATGCCACGCTTCTTCCCACTGTCTCGACCCCCTCCTGAACTCCTAGGCTGGGGCTGCTTTCCTAAATTGATTTGCTGACCTTCTTCTGGGAGGCACTTTTTCATTTAAGAGCCACGTGTGGCTCCCGAGCTGCAGTTTGGCCACACCTGCCCTATAACCATGCGACTCAATTTGCCTGCATTTTTTCAAGCAAAGTTTCTCAAGATCCTGGCAAATGCTCATTCAGTGACCCAGAAACCACAAGCAAATTCCATTCCTCTTCAGTAAACAGCCCAGGCTTCAAATCAAACATTTAATTGTTGCACTGGGCCAAACAGCAAAGAACTTGGAAGAGCATTCAGTCCAATCAGAGTCCAACTGGAGACTGGGCCATCAGTGGCACAGTCACGTCTCTGCTCTGTCATCATCGCAGGATGTTTGTGATAAAAAGCAGAACCAGGAGAAAAGTTGGCAGGCACTGAAAGGCGGCCACTGGCTGGTTGCTGCATTGCCCCCTATGGCAGCTGGTGCAAGGAGGAGCCGCTCCCAGAGGCTCCAGCACAGAAGGGTAAGTGTGATTTGCAGATGGCCCAGGATTGTAGCTTGCCAGGGCTTGGAGCCATTTTTGCCTTCCTTTTCCCCACCAGGCTCTCCAGGCAGTGCAGGCTGCCTTTCTTGTCTATGTATTCAAAACATCTGAATCAATCTTGGAGGCTGCAGAAATACAGAGCGGGGAAGAGACAGACATCTTTGGGTTATAGCAAACACTCCACCAACCTTCGTTCTGATTTATAGGGATTCTGTATGGAAAAGTTCCAAAGGGGCAGCTGTGTTAGCATAATTCATTAAAACAAACAAGGAGTCCTGGGGCATTTAAAGACTAACAAATTTATTGCAATAAATAAATTTGTTAGTCTTTAAATGCCACAGGACTCCTTGTTTGTATGGAAAAGTGTTTTATTATTCTTTCCCATAATTTAAGAACCAGGGAGCACCCAATGTCATGCACAAGCAGCAGGTTTAAAACAAACAGAAGAACTTCATCACATGACACACAGCAAATCTGTGGAACTCCTTGCCAGGGGATATTGTGAAGGCCAAAAGTATAACTGGGTTCAAAACAGAAATAGAGAAGCTCATGGAAGACAGGAGCATCGGTGGCCAGGTAGTGGGTATCCCTAAGGCTCTGACTGGCAGAAGCTGGAATTGGACAAGGGACGAATCGCTCAGTAAGTGCCCTTGTCTGTCCATTGCCTCTGAAGCATCTGGCACCAGCCATGGTGAGAAGCCAGGCTAGTGGGCTAGCAGGACCATTGGTCTGACCCAATATGGCTGTACTTAGTTTAAGATGTCTGCCATCTTCAGCATGAACATTATCTGTTGGGCCAGGCTCTTCTGCTGCTGAGAACTCCCCAGGTGCCAAGCAGGGGCAGGTGAGAAACTGCCCTTTATGGGCTTCAGGTGGCATTTCTGGGCTGGTTACCTGTAGTGCTGCCTAGTGGTTAGGTCACAGAGGCCCAGCTGTGCTGGCTGAAGCATCCCTGGCCAGCAGTGGCTCCCGTGCTGTGATATCCCCTCTTACGGCAGGTCGTGACCCAGCTCTCTGGCCAGGCCACCAGCAGAGTTCAGCCCCTTCCGGGCCAGACCCTCCAACAAAAACATTCACAAAAGGAAGAGTGTTCAGCCCACCTCTGGGCCTGGCCTCAGGACTTGCAATTTTCTTGCCAGGAGAGCCAGAGGCGGGGTTCATACCCCCTTTGTTGGTGGTTGACAGGGAAGCCCAGGCCCAATCAAGGCTCTTGAAGCGGCAAAAATACCAAACACCCAGCAGTGGTCTGCAGTTGTCTGCCTGAGGCACTTCCCAACACTTCTTTCCCAGGCCACGGCCTGGCCTGCTTGCAGCCAACCCAAGGGAAGGACAATCTCTGCTCAGCTCAGGGCTACTCCAGTTGCCAGCCTGCTCTTAACAGACTGGCTTGCCAATCGACTGAGCAGGTCTTCACAGATCAGGTGATCAGGAAGGTCCATCTCATGGCTGTGATTTTGCTGCCACCAGTGGAGACTGGTCCAGAGAAATATTAAAGAGCTTCTTCCAATTATTTAGCTTCCACTCCGTAAAACAAGAATCTTAAATAACCAGCCATTCCACGAACAGTGAAAAGCACCTTAGTCACTTCTCAAGAATACACCAAAGCAAAACTGTTGCAGGTTCGGATGCAGAGGTAATTCTTTAAAATTCGTTCACCGAGGCACCAATACGGGTGGTTTTCCTTCAATGCTGACTTATTTTGCTTGGCATTGCAATGAAGCAGAAACATGTAATGTATTTCATGCAACCAACCTCATTTATTGAAAAATCCTAATTTTATTGCCTTGTTTAGTAACATTTGTTTGTTCAACAAACTAATTTTGTTCATAAAGCAAAGCACAACTTTTTCTTATAAATAGTATAAATTATTTTATTTACAGAAACTTGTTACAAAACAAATAGACTATATATTTATTTTTCTTTTAAATATCCAAAGTAATTTTTTCTATCCCATGACATTTGTTCATGTACTATACAGCAGCCAACACAAAGTGCAGCCGATCTGATGCTCTTGATTATGTAGACAAATTATCAAACTATTCACACATTTTACACAGGAGATTGCTTTTAGAACCAGGCTCAAAACCGAGCAAGATACGTTCGAAGCCTACATTCACATTGACATTATGTAGTGCTCATTTTAAAATTATCGTTAAAACGTAAAATATTTTGCACAAAATGTAAAAATGATTTTCTGCTCAACAGTGGAAAGTTAAAAATCTTCTCAAGCCCGATTCCCTCCCCCAAGGACAGAATGAGTGAGAGACAACAGATTCCTTGGCAAGAGAACTCTTACAGGAAGACGACTGCCTTAGAAATGACATTTGGAAATCACACTTTTTAAAATTGTTTTAAGAGGTACTTATCTGCTTTTTTTTTTTGTTTTTTGTCTTGTCTTTTCCTGGAATACAAAATATTTTAAACATTCTCTTTTTCTCAGCTATACAGTTTAAGAATGAATAACCAAAACAGAAGACAGTTCTATAAATTTCTGGTTGAAAAAAATATTTTAACCCTTGGCATTATTTTGAGATGCATTATTAACGGGCTTGTTTCAACGCAAGTTATTCTAATGCAAAATGCTTTAAAAAAAATCACCACCATCAGACATCGGTGTTTTCAGAACCCCTTCTAATTAAAATTTTAGAAACATATAGGTGGAAAAAGCAAGCTCCAAAGTTTCAACTGAACATTCAAGTCTTTTAAGGAGAAGCTGACTAAGCGGTCCAAGCTTAAAACTAGTTATATCAGGCACTTTCAGTTTTTCAATTAGTTTTAAACCACGAGACCCACACAAACGCGCGCACACACGCACACATACACTAAAAAAAGAGAAGCCGAGGATCACTTAACTAAATGTAGTCTTCTGGGAATCAGGCAACTGATAAGCAATGCCATCTAGAACATTTAGGCCCTGATTCTGCAATCAAATTCTTGGGGCAGACCCGTGCATGGATCTGATTGCCAAATCTGGCCTTTAGTTTGTATGTATCCACTCCCAAGACATTAAAAGGGACACATCTTGCACAAAACAAAGGCATCCCTTCTTTTGCAAAGTAGGCGTGTTGCTGTTAGCTTGGCAGTGAACCACTTCAAATTATAAAAAAGGTATTTGCTTTTTTTTTTTTTAATTAATTAATAAATAAATACTAGATGATCTCAATTGTACCAAAACTGGATATAAGAAAAAAAGACCTGTGCAAAAATACATATTTAAATATGTACAATCAATTAACAAAATATGTCTTCTGAAATAGGGATACTTCAATATTTATAATAGAACGAGAAATTCCAAAATAAAGATACAAAAGTATGGTTTTTTTGTATAATTCTTTGTTCATCATTGCAGCAATAGTTTAGGTTAAGAAAACTGCAGGAGTCATAACGAGACGTTGGAAAGCCTATAAAAATTGTCTCTCTTAAATTACTACGAAAATCTGTCTAGAAACAACCCAGCCACTGCAAATTCAATTTTGCAAGGTAAATTAATTTGAAGCTTCCTTAATTATTTACAGTAGAAATTATGAGACAATAAAAGCTTCAGGAACAGTGTTCTGTTTATAACCATGATCTCACATATAATATTTAAGCAGGTCTGTGCTCAAGGGCAGATGGAATTTAAGATGAGCTCACTTCCTTGTCCCAGTAGCTCACAACTAGGAACCCTAAATCAGATGTAGTTTTAACCTGGGCCTACATGAAGCACAGTGATTAATTAAATAGTAACTTGCAAACAGCTGCATGGTTTTGAATGAGCTTTGACTTACCATTATGCTTTCCTAGCAACATACCCATTACACAACTAAAGGTGTTCCACCACTTAAAGCCACAGGGGTTAATATACACATCTGTCAGCCTGAAATGTTAAGTCTATCCAAGCCAAATTGCACTTGTGACAAACGTGAGGGTGAAATCCTGGCATTGCTGACTTCCACAGAGCCAGAATTTCATTCCTGTTGTGCAGGAAAGAACCCATCAATTACGGCATCATATGGTATCTTAACTTTTTATTCCTGAAATACAGAGTCTGTTTACGTTTGCATAATAAACGCCTAAAGCGTTTTCTTCTTTGTGACCTTTTATATAAACTCAAAGCTAACGCGTCTGCATAGAGGCTTGCTGCTGTTTTGCTGCATATAATAATTCCGCAGCAAGTTTGTGTTAACTTGGAAATGTGAACAGGTGACCAACCAAGTACTTGCTGCTCTTCGTGGCTTTAGAATCCCTGATGTACTATGTGCCACCAAAATACGGAGAAGGAGGCTGGGCTGGGCGAGCAAGTAGATAGGCTCAGATTGTCCGACCTGGTGCCCCTTTAAGGCCAAAAAGTGTATTCTTCATTTATGATTTGTTTTCCTTTACTTCACCCATTAATCAAGGTTCAAGTAAAGGCTCAAACTGAACTATTTAAAAAGCTTACTGAAAATATCCAGATCAATTACATTATAATGACGTTAAAGCCCTTTAAAGGATTTCAATTTTGAAGTGTTTTAAAAGAAGGTAAAAATCTTCCATGAAAATTGACTGCCTGGACTATAAAACAGCAAAGTCCCCTTTATTCACAAAGCAGATGTATCTGAGGGAAGATGACAGTAACCCACACAGGTGCACATAAAGCTGAACTCAGATGCTAACTAGTATCTAGTGCAGTTGTCTGAAATATCTGATTCTGAGTGACTGAAATCATCGCAAGTGCTAATGATCTGGTTCCAAGAACAAGGCATAAACTAACTGAAAATCTTTCACAAAATACTTCAATATTTACTTTTTAAAGGGCTGTTTTTACAGGCTGGAAGGTACAACCAGCCTAATTTAACTGCTATGGTTCTTTAATGTAACAAAGGCTTACGGCATACTGTATAGGTCAAAAAATATTTTCTTTGGGAATAGTTTTATAGGTTATTTGCCTTTGTCGATTTGATGTTTTTGCATTTGGATCTCCTTTATTCAAAGAAATTAACAACTTTTTCTTTCCTTTGCAACGGAATCATTCAAAATAGTAATTGCTTTTTGTATCAGGCAAGTACAACATTATTTTATATTTGTTTTTGGAATGATGGCCTCAAACAAGTTTTTAAAAGTTTCTGAAACTCCTGACAGCTTCTTATCCCAAATTACTTGCAAAAGGCTGGGCAAAGCACAGACTATTTAGTTTCTGAATTGTGCTATTTTTGTGTCCTATTGGAGGAACACTGCTAGATAACCACTAAAGCCATATTCCCTTCTTGAGGACTTCTTTCCATTGCACCCCCATGGAGAGGTTCTTTCAAGGGATAGTGCCTGTTGGATTGCTAACAACCTACAAAAAACACCATCTGTATAAAAAGAGTCCACAGTAATGGTTTTCCCCACACATTCGTTTGCCCAGCCAATCTATGTCAAATAGTGGCAAGATGATGTACTCCTGTAAGTAAAATCTCACAGATTTGTAGCAAGCAGTCCAGACCACTCTTAACACTGATAAGAGCAACTATGTGGCCGAACTTCATCCAGTGTCCATTTATAATATTCACTGCTACAGACATGGCTTCAGGGAAATTCCTTGTTTGAACGACAGTCCAGTAGATTTCCACACCTGAGGACCAGGGGAAGCTGGGATAACTCAAAGGCATCTTGGAGTCCAGAATTCCAGATGGAGATTTTGCTCTCAGTGAACGTTGTCCAGTTCTTTTCTCACCACAGTATATCCAGCTATCAAGGACGTGCCTTTGGCTTTCAAACAAAAAAGAAAGCTGGGTAAGCAAGAATGTTGTAACAGATATAGTAATGACTACACCAGGAAATACCTTTCTGACAAGAGAACACATTAGAGGGTGTTCAAGGAACTTTGTGCAATTATTAACAGCCAGTCAGCAGCTTTGTATCTAGAATTCCTGCTTTCCCAAATCATTGTGCTCTCCAATTAGACTGTTAAATGGCTGACCGACACTGTAATCAATATCCACAACCACCACCAGAAGCACTGAAGTGTGGCTTCCTCATTTCTTCACTATATACATTCAATTTTATTTAAAAAGGAGCTTTTTCCCCCAGTTTGGGTTGCATAGTTCAAAAAAATGTGTCAGGAACTACCAAATATGAAGGCTCCTAGAGCAATGGTGGGTGCGTCACAGTGTCAAGAGATAGCCATTTCTTCTTCCTATAGAGTATGCAAAATTGTCAGCGTACAACAGCAATGATAGATAGACCTGTTCTTCAGAGGACAGTGACCACTCAAAGACCTGCCTAAGACAGAACTTTGTGAGCTCCTATCACTTCAGTTACATGACCTTCCACAAGAGCAGATAAAAAAGCAAAGTGGGAAAAAATCAACAGTACTGGGGGAAACAGAAAGACATCATCAATATTTCAACAAACATCAGAAGGGGAAATCTGGTAGCCTGGATGAGTTAATAAGTCGTCTTCATCTCCAGCTTCTCTGAGTCTATTTTTTACCCTTAAATTGTTTCTTTTCCCTCATGTGATCTCGTAGTTTTGATAAAAGGTCATCAGATTTTCCCTCATCTATTTCCCATTACCTGTCCTCATGACCCCACCCATGGACGGCAATGTAGTCTTTAGCAGCACATTACAGCAGAACCTCGTTATAATGCCCTTTGCAACAGCGAACCTAGAGACACAGCGATCATAGTTCTGGGATCCCATCTCCAGCCCCGATGGTGGCTGACAGCTCCTCCAGGGCAGACAAAGCTATGACTGAAGGAGCTCTGCTCTCCGTCCCACCATGGTCCCAGGGCAGCTTTGTCCCATCCTATGTTCTTTGCTCTCATGAACCCTGGGCTAGACCGAACAAGTGCCTTGGACCCCCCAGAGTTTGTGATGGGAAGGGCGTGCTGTCATCTAAATGAGGTTCTATTTGGAAAAATAACTGTAAAAACGGGGCCCTCCTGACTCACAAGCTCAACTCCCTTTGCTTGGTTTACTGACTAAAGGAAATATTTTACTATTTTTTATTCCTATTACCCTGCAGAGCCAGTCAACTGAGCACTCTGTGTGCGCGCGCGCATGTGTGCATGTCAGAGAGAGCAAGCTGTTTTTTGCTGCAGTTTAGTTATAATCAAAATCGCTAACTATGTTTCAATTGCAGAATGGTGCTGATTGTCAATATGGAAATCAGAAAGAACCCACTTGATTTTCATATATTCTGCTTAGTCTGCAGGGCTGACAGTCAGGAATATGGTGAGGTGTGTGGTTTTTTTTATGTTTCTTACTTGCACAGTGAATGAATTGCACAGCAATAATCATGGAACACATCATGCCATTTTTGTAACTTTCCTTCTCCGAGTGAAACCCCATTAGAAAGGTGGATTTGTTGCGACTGACAGCGAAACATACTTACAAAGAGTAATAGTCAAAACAGAAAAACAAAGATACCCATCTCTTACTAAAAACAAAGATACCCAGCTCTTACTAAAAAGGTGTTTAGAATCAGAAGGCCACCCTAAAATAATGCGACCCAACATAGATGAGGTGGGGAATCCCTTCTGGCTTTAAAGCTCTGACCAATATAATCACGTGCAGCCATCCGGGCACTCTGCAGAGTCTGATGCTAATCTATTATGCTTACTTCAATGAATCATCTTCAATACAAAGTTTCCTACCTGATGCAGAAGGGAATTGTTCATCAGTCCTTGTGTCCCTGGGATTGCACCGGTGTGTTTTGCATGAACGTTGTTCACCGATGGCAATTTGGCAACCTTGTTTGATTTGCTGCTGTTTATGTTGCTGGAACCAGGTGAACACTTTCTTTTCTTTCCTATGATTTTGTCCAGGGAAGCATGCGAATGTGAAAAACCACTGTGTGAATTTACAGTCACTTCACTGGACTGATGAACAAATGGCCCTAAGGAAAGAGTGGAATCACTACTGTTCATCATCACACTCATTCTTTTTATTGATTCTGCAGGGCTTCCGGTCGGAGGGCCCCTCCCTGATTGGTCATGTTTCAGGCTAACCAAGTTAGCTTTACTAGTCGTGCAATTGAGGCCAACACTGTGAGACGAAGACGTCACAGGTGAGTGATAAGAGGCCCCCGAGTTAACCACACAGTTTTTCCTAAGGGACTCTGCGGAATGAGACGAAGTTGCTAGCAGTGCGGAACTGTTTTTACGCTTCTTTCCTGAGCCACCGCTGCTACTGGTGCTGTTACAGTTGGTGGTACTAGCAGAAGATTCCTTAGGTCGAAACGACTTGCTGGATTTCATTTTCTGAGGTTTGCCAGGCAGAGGGGAAGGTACTGAGGAAAGCACTGTAGGTGTTGAGGGGGACGAAGACACTTGTCTTGATTGCATATTGCAGACGGGGTCCACTGCACCCACACTAGCAGGGCTGGCATTTAGTGTAGTTCCATGTGAAGGGACAGGTTTGCTATTTAGAGACGCACAGGAAGGAGAAACCAATGTAGGGGATGACATAACCGTGGTAGGCAAAAGAAAACCCGTTGTTGCACTGACACCATACTGTGATGCAGGCACGGAGTTTGTCCAATGTGGAGCGCGAACAGATGCTGTGTTGCTCGATGCTGGAGGAATTTTCCTGGGAAAGAAAGAAGAAACAGCTAATGTCCTTTGTGCCTTGATGCTACTGGAACTATCCTGCATTAGAATAACTCTGTTCTGCGTTCGTTCAATACAAAAAGACTGATTTATCAAATATTTTGGGGAATCAATGCAATTGTGCTGCAAGCAAGTAAAGTACAGATTGATGCATCTGGGCCACTGGTTGATATACACACAATTCCGTCTGTCTGTCACTGGAGGTCTTTAAATGTTCTGAGTGAGCTTTTTGAAAATTCTCAGCGTTGGCCTGATATTTTTCCCACTGAAATCAGTGCGAATTTTAAAGCTGACTCTTGGCAAATCACATCACGCCTCATAGATCTTGAGCCATGTAAATATGTCAAGGCACTTGAAGCAGTAACCTAGACATTACAAAGGAAGCCCCAAGACAGTTCTCAGGACCAACTGTGATGCCAACAGCAAGAGCTTTTGTGGAAGTCTTGTGCTGAGAGGTTACGAGTGAGACCCTTTGTTTCATGAGGTGGTGCCCCAAGAAGACACCAGAAAGTGAGGAGAGCAAATGGGGGTGTGTGGGGGGAGGAAACACCCTCGAAATCCTAAAATAGTGGCTCTTGCAACACCCATCTGCAGTGACTGGGCTGAACCAGACACTATTATTGGCTCTGGGATTGCTTGAGCAGTGGAAAATTGTGACTAAATGGGACAACAAAACAGCACCCAAACCGAGCCTCTAGCTAAACAATTCAAGTACTCATGACACTCTTGGCTCCTTGCTTTGTCACTGTCTCTTCCTCCCATGTCCTCCACAATGGAGACCAAACCCGCACTAGCTGTTGGCTCACTCTGTATAAATACCCTGCACCAAACTGGGGGGGTCCAGAAAGACACTTCTTAGTCTGAGGATACCTGGATCCTGGCAATCTATTCCTAGCCTTGAGGATTATTCAAGATGAATATAATGTTGAGTAGTTTTTCCTAGATTCTCTGACACTGAGGCTAATGCAGACTACACAATACCAGCCTCACGCCAGGAACCACATCTTCCCCTGCAAAAAATTACCTGCTGGTGAAAAATGTCTTTAGTCCAAACACAGCTATTACAGAAAAGCTCATCTTTGAAAAACAACATAAAATAAAATAATCCCACTGTGCCTCAACCTGTTTTTCCCCAAATCGGGAAGAACGGTTAGCCCCCAGAATCCTCTGCAAAGAAAACCCATCAGTCTCAAAGAGCAACACAAAACGCAGAGGAACCGTTACAGGCAATAAATGGGGAATATGTTGCTAGGGAGTGATGCTGCTGTTTCTGTGATCAAGCAGTTACCATCCTCTTAAAACAGGCAGTGGCATATTTGAAGACTTCTCAGGTCCATCCCCAGTCAAAACATGCCTGTTTGTTTTAACTCCTCCTCATAGACAGTTTAGAAAACCTGACCTATATGTTTTTGGACTGCCTCCAGTTTTTACCAATCAGTGCCCACATGTGGCGCTCAGATAGGGCAGGACTCTCTGGCTGAGGCCACACCAATGCTGAGAAGAGCAGGACAAGAGTTCTGTTAACAGAGTTCAGAACATGAAGCCTTCTTCACAACTACATCTCCTTGTGGACTTGTGTTCCACTTATGATCTGCTCTAACCCCGGGTCTCCATTTGCACTGAAGGGAGGGCAGGACGCCATGGGCTTAAACTGCAGCAAAGGAAATTTAGGTTAGATATTAGGAAAATGTTCCAACTATGAAGACGGTTCAGCTCTGGAACAGTTTTCCAGAGAGGGTTATAAATCCCTGTCATTAGATGTTTTTAAGGATTGGTTGGACAAACACCTGGCAGGGACAGTCTAGGTTTACTTGGTCCTGATCAGCACATGGGACTAGATAACTCTTCAAGGTCCCATCCAGCCCTGCGTTTCTAGGACTAATAATTACCATCTACACAAACCACACTTTAAGAAGGTTTAGTGTAACAAATTTATTGTTTAACCTACTTAAAATAAAAACAGACCAAGCTACAGAAAATAGGGATGGGAAGAAAAAGGTACTATTTAGATTGAATCAGGATGGAGGACAGGGAATCAAAATTTGTATTTGAGGATGAACCAGGGTTTGAAGCTCTGCCTAGAATTTTAGAAACTGCTCAAGAGATTTCATTTCCGTGTCCAACAGGGTAGCACAAGTTGTCAGCTGCCATATTGTTTTAAAAAGGTTTCTGCCATTCTCAGCTCAGTGGAAGAATACAAAGACTGGAGATCTGTGGATGCAGCTTTATGTAGAAGTAAAGGATAGAGTCTCTTGAGCTATGCTCGCTAATCCTTCCTATTCTCCAGTTGAGTTAAAATGGAGCTATTGCTCACATTTACCTTAAAGGATGTTATCAAAAGATTTACATTTTATTCTAAAAATGTTTTTAATAAATCACTGCAACAGGAATAATTTCATAGACTCACAGAAACTAGAAGGGACCATGAGAGGTCACCAAGTCCAGTCCCCCCTGCACCCATGGCAGGACTAAGTTATCCTCCTTGAACTATCCCCGAAAAGTGCTTGTCTAACCTGCTCTTAAACATTTCCAGTGATGGAGATTCCACAACCTGCCTAGGCAACTTATTCTAGTGGTTAATCACCCTGACAGTTAGGAATTTTTTCCTAATGTCCAACCTAAATCTCCCTTGCTGTAATTTAAGCCCACTGCTTCTTGTCCTATCATTGGCAGCTAAGGAGAACAATTTTTCTCCCTCTTCGTTACAATCCTTTAGGTGCTTGAAGACTGTTATGTCACCCCCCCCGTCTCCTCTTTTCCCCATTGAGAAAATCTAGTTCTTTCAATCTTCCCTCATAAGTCACATGTTCCACGCTCTCAAGCTTTATCTATTTGTACAAGATCAAACATAATAATAAACATAACCCTTTTATTTTTACTCACTTCCACATCTGTGAATTAAGATGCTTGTCCACCATGCAGTTAAGTGCACATCGGATACGGTTCCACCGCTTATCAAACACGTAGTAGCCTCTTCCAATTTGCTGGCTGCCAAATGCACAAAACTGAAAATACAGATATGATTTTGATGTTTTCTCATTTTAATAAAAATTCTCTAAATGATAAATTAATACATTAAATTACAAACCAGCAACATACAGGAAAAGTCTAAGGACCAAGAGGTGGAAAAAATGTACATGAGGACTTAGATCCTTACAGCCTAAAATGCATGCTCAATACCTATCTCCAGATAGGACAGAACCAGCCCATGTGATGCTCTTCCTATGTAATGCCCTCATCTTTAACCTAAGTCACCTTACTTGAAGGCAGACAGAGGAAATTTGGCAGATTTTGGGGGCAACAGAGGTGTTAGGTTTGCAACGTACTCCCACACTTGCTTCAACATTCAGGTCATTCTGTAAGACCCAGTGAGTGGTGCCTTCTTTTGAACTGACATTGAGCCTTGATGGTTTTTAGGAGAACTAGTTTTTCAAATATTGTCAATGGCGATAAGGAGACAGGTGGGGTTTTTTCATAAGTGTTTGATATACTATATATCAAAATAAATATGTTAGCTCTCTCTAAGAAACTGCTGGCAGTCATCAAAAACCTGTTTTTAATGCTCCCATTAAAAGATCCCTTAGTCAAATGATATCACATGCAAAAATATCTCAGTGACTTTTTTTTGTTTTTGGAAGTGCAAGTATACCACATGTACCAACTTCTGCCATGATTTTCACATTAATCCATGATACTGCAAGACATTATTTCTATGCAAAAATATGGCTAGCACGAAGATGTAATAACAGATATAAACAGTAGAAGTGCTGTTAAACAATTCCACTATTTTGCATATCTCATCAAGGCCACACCTACCCTTTTCTCAAAACAAGAGACCTACCCTTTTGTTCTCTCACCTCTAATATTTGTGGCATTTTGACTTCTTATGTTACAGTGGAGGATCCTAGAATATGTTCCCATAGCACCATCAGTCTGATAACTCTAGTTAAATCCTTATTGCCTACTGCAGGGGTGGACAAAACTGGCTCACAGCTAGATGCCAGCAGTTTTACTTTTGGTCACCAGAAGGCACTCCTCCATTACATATCTGCAGGGAAGCCAGGTGACAGGCTACTAAAACTGGTCACTGTGGCGACCAGAAACAAGGATTTGTTGAGACCAGGGCTACTCTGTAACAAACAAAATTTTCCTCTGGCATGAAACAATTTAGTTGAACACATCAACCCCCTCCCCCCTTTTTTTTTCTTTTACAAATTTACATCCAGTAAAGGACTTAGAAGATTGGAACATACAGCAGCTGGCTGAGGGTGATGACCTGAATAATGACAATCCAGTTTTTCAGCATGCTCTTCTTTTTCGTCACACTCTCCCTCATCACTGGATAAACGAGATGATGGCTCAGCTGCAGGCAAAGGAGGGTGTGGAGATTCATGGACCAAAAGAGAGTCACTTGGGGTATTTCCGCTGTGCTGGACGAGACAGCCTGGAGGCCTTCACAAATAAATACATTTAAGATCTGTTACTGAACAAAGGCCATTTTAACAGGAATTAATTATTGCTGGAATTTTTTGTCTACACAGAAAAGCGCATTAAAGAAACAGGTTTTCCATGTTTTCCATTCTCTCATGATACAAGTATCTCAAAACTCTTTTAAAACAGTTTTGTCTTTTCTGGAAAAGAAGGAATTAATATACACATTTTGCAGATGGGTAAAAGAAAGGGAAAGACTAAAGTGGCTTGTCAATGCCACAAAACAAGTCAGAAGGAGAGCCAGAAATGAACATAGTAATTTTGTCCCAGTTCTTTTCTTCTCTCTAAAAACTACTGGATACTTAAAAAAAAAAAACTGGAAAGTCATTCATTTAACGCCAGTATCTGCTTCACAAACAATCCTGGCCTACTATTATGTTGGATCCTACTGCTAGGCCAGATGCCTGAAGCAAATTCACTGTAGCAACAATTTCATCATATTGCTTTCAATTCCTTCCCTTTGTAAATTACCATGTCTTTGTTTATCCAAGTTCACTTCGCTGGAGTACCAATATTGAATAGCTGCTATGGAACTGAAATTCTGACTTTCATTTATCTGCGCCAGCATTTTCCTCTATGGACCATCCATCATGGCCTCTTCTTAGAAGGGAAGGAAATATAGCTGATCCAAGATTAAAGCTATGTCCTCACTACAGGGCAGACTAGACACAGTCTAAGATCCAGTAGGGAACTGAGCGAGCAATTACCAGGCATAGAGCAAGAGCTTGCTAATGAATTTGCATCTCTCATGTGGCAGCACTCATTGTGTGGCTAAGCCATCAGTTTGCTCTTCCAGCTAACTTCCTACTTGGTGTATGAACAGATTTTACTTACCTTGGAAGACTGGGGGCGTGAGGCTTGGGTTTATTAGGTACTAACGGCTTTGATTCTGTAGGAATAAGTCCATGAGAATTTTGGTGCAGCTCCTGGGAAGTTTTAGAAGGTGAGGGATGTGGTTCCCTGAGAGGGGGCATCTGCTGCTGATGATCCGAATGTCGAAGCAATTCCTTTTCCCTGGTTTTGCTTTTGTGCTCAGCTAACAACACATCAAATCGTTTTCTTCGACCCTGTACAGCCCTCCGCTGGGTTAAGGAATGTGTCTGCAAATCAAGGCATCAGACATTAACCTAAAGCAATTTAATTTATAGAAGATAAGCATTTGAACAGATGTCTAACAATTCTAGACCAGAGGAAATAAACCAAGGGATGTCTTTCCAAGAAATTTAAAGATGGCCTAACGAGTGTTTAGATTCCTATGTGATAAGACAACACTAACTAAAAGGAGTCAGTGCTCTTTAAGAAGTAAAAACAATCAACAGTCTATGCAGCTGTGAATTTGAAATTCAAGTCTTTTTCAACATCTCAGTTTCATTGTAACACAGAAATGCTACCTGACCATTATTTTAAAATCATGAAGCATAGCCTATGGCCTTCTCTTAAGAGAAAAGCATCAATATTTATGTTTTGTTTGTGGCAATACTGAGCCTAAGATGTAAAACAGAATTTTTAATAAAGGATGCTAAAACTAACAGTCTTGTAAATAAATGCATTTCTTTTGCAAACTAATATACTCCCTGACACCTAATGTATAGTAATGGATACTAAAACCACAAAGGAACACAAGAGAATCAACAAACACAACCTCAACAAAGCAACAACATTCACAGGCAGAGGTGACACTATATTAGGTTGTCCCATTCTTGGAAGATCACAAACACGAAGTCAGGTTAAATACATGAAGCACAAAATCTAGGTATAGTAGGATAAAAGATAGTTTCCCTTGCTTACATGTGTTAAATTCATTCCCAAGGCCTTATTTTCACACAGTTTGAGATGTTCAATAATTTCATTTACTGTGGAAGTAAACAAGACTATTTTCCACTGTGATACTTAGTTCTGAAAATATACGAAAACAATATTTTTGAGGGGTTAAGCAGAATGGAAGGAACTACTATGGGATGCTCTTATTTTCTTTGAACCTTCTAGTTTACTCTCGACTGTTCACAATCCTCTTTTAGAAGCTGGATGCCTTCTCTTTTCCTTTAGGAGAACAATAGCTTCATCCCCCCTTTGTTTTCAAGAAGGCACAACCTCCAAGTTTTCTTCCTTATCATTAACATTAGTTACATCAGCATTCGTTCTAGAGATGATTTATTTTGTTAGGTAGCTGATGGTCCCTCTGCTGGCAGTACAGCTGCTGTGCAAGAGCATAGCAAAATATTTCAGGATCACACATCATTTATGTGTTACTTCTTTTGACTTTGCTGGGGAAAAAGTGATAGCTTTTGTTTAAACTGGTCTTTAGAGCCAGGGTTCATCAGGCTGTAAACTTTTTAAATAGCCATTTCATATATCAAATTTGACTCACTATACACTCTTTAGATAACAACTTTTCAGAAAAGATAGTTCTCACTGAACAGAAGCAATAAACTACCAGTCCATGGAGGCACCAGAGTTCGGGTTAACACAACCAGCTTCTAAAATCTGCTACAGATGTGATTCTCTTATGGGAAAAAATTTGCTTTGTCTAGCTCCCATGTAACAGGTGACATTTTTAAATTTCTTTGTGATGGCTGGATTTTTAAAAAATTAATCTTTATAACCCAAGAGACATTTCCCAGCAAGAACATCTAACAATTTTAAGACACGTAAAATTGAGGCCCAAATACTCCCATGAGGGGTATGTTTATTGTATTCTTATATTGTTTTCCTGCATCAAACATTTTGTTAAAGACCATTCCACAACAGGTACTTACTGCAGAACTGTGTCATTAGTTGAATTATTAGATTGACCCCAAACACAAATTTTGAATTACTGAGCAAACTGATAAAGTAAAATGAATCAATAAATTATTTTTCCCCCCCACATAAAACTGTCTGACCCCCAAATGAAATATTTCACTTTCAAGATTGTTTTTTAAACTTGCTCTGGTTTATAGTGGAAAAGTCATCAAAGTCTACTTACAGATGTTAACAGTGAGATTATTAATTGTGCAGATTCTTAGGCTTTTTAACTGCAATTTTTGTGTGTTAATATAATTTAATTAAAATGGTGGGAAAATACTTTTTTCCACTGCAACAGTTTCTCGTTACTAGTCTTCATCAAAGTTTTATCAGAGGATACCACTAAAATATAGCTGTGAACTGAATGATATTCAGTTTTCTGTCATAATGCTCAGAAAATTTAAACTTCACTTCATAACTTACACTGAGGAACAAGTCCTACCTTGCATGTCAAAGACCGAGTACAAGGTTTCTTGGTTTCCACATCAATGACACCACAGTATATGTCAGGATCAAACTCTCTCTCTGTCAAAAGTGCAAAAATATACCATTATTGTAACACCAGAGAGATCATAAAAATGTTTTTGAAAATACTGGCCAGACTTTTAATCAAAAAAATATATAACTGAACCTCAGAACTGTTCAAGACACATGCAATCAATACTAAATATTAATCTGAATTTTAAAATCATTTTCCTTTTTCACTAGTTTTGGCTGGTTGAAATTCAGGCCGCATTCCTGCACCAGGATCAATGCAGACAGACACTTATGACTGCAGAATCAAATCCCTCACTTTAAATGAACACGTATTCACGTAAAAGTAACAGACTTAACAGGGCACTATGCAATCTGAATAGTCATAATATCTGATTTTCTTTTAAATCTAACATAAGTAACCCCCCAAATTACTGTAACTGAAAGACTAGAGAAAATGATTTCCCTGTGTGTCAGTTTACTTCATGTAAGCTATCCGTTTCCTCTGTACAGGTAAGACTTTCACACAACAGGGGAGGGGGCTAGAAAAATATTTAAAGTAATAGGAAAATGCAACTGTAAACACCGCAAAATTGGGACATTCAGAGGCAACTGTAATATCTGAAGCACAAGACCAACTTGTTTTTTAAAAAATTAACTAGATATCAAGTTGATCGTATCCGTTTAAGAATGAGTCACTTTATAGGAAAACATTAAGATCAGCCCCAATGCTTAACTGTTCACCTTCCTGCCGTATGATTAAAAATCAATCAAATACCTGTTTAAAAGAACATGGTTTTGGTTATATCTTTGTACACTATTAATAATATTAAGATAGCAAAAAGTATTTTTTTAAAATTACCTGACAATCTTTTATGTAAGAATTTCCTATTATTTGTACTATCTTCTGACTTCTTTTCCAAAAATGGAGGCACAGAGGGAAGACCTTTACCATTCATTATCTGTCCAGGGGAAGGCAAGGGTGGCTTTGGTATTGAGGGATAATTAAGGCCAGTCCTTATTGAGGAACTCACAGTAGTAGAACAAGTTGGACCAACAGCAGTTTTCAATAGTGCACCATCTATCTTTGGATGAATCTTTTCCACTTTGACAGATGGAGTCATGCTGTTATTTGTGGGAAATAAAGGAAAAGACCATTTGAAAGAACTGCAATACCCCATGGTCATGATTATCAAAACTGCCGAACAAGTCTTCTATTAGTAGAACAATTCAGAATATTTTCAAGTCACAACAAAAATATATACAACAATATTGTTAAATTTTAGCCCAGTCTATACTTGGGTGACTTTTCATTGGCAGTCAATGGTCATTTATGCAAAGCACATAAAATGCCTTGTGTAAATGATGGCAACTTCCTAAGCCACCCCTACACACTGGGCAAAACCAACCGCAAATCCCTTGCGGTCAACTTTCCCCTATACCTCCTGGCTGCCAGGACTTTCAGCACCGACTTCTGTGTTCAGACTTGCTTCCCAGTGCTCCTGGAACACTGGGCTGATGGCAGCAATTTTGCTGCCATCAGTGAAGACGTACCCTTTGAAGTTGTCCACATTATGTTAGTTTTTTGCTATTTTCTGATGTCCACAATAAGATGAAAATTAATCTTTCCTGCTGCCTTTATGCTATCTCCTCAGAAATGTTACTCCAGCATCAACAATGAACTTGGGATATGTGGTTCGGCAACACAGACAAATGTGTATTTCACAGTTACAGTGTAGTGGATGAAGAGCTGGGGTAGTCCAATTTTGGCAAAAGACCCAGTGGGAGACACCTTGTTCTGATAATGGTAAATTATGGTGCTAGTATGGCTGTAAGATTGTGCAGGTCTGTCATCATGCCTGTGTGCCAAGTGCCACTGAAGACCAGGTTTCACCATGCACATTGAAGTGCAGAATTTGGACCTGTATCGGAAAGGTCTTCATTCAGAAAGAGTCAAGCTGCACTTCTATAGGATTTCTCCTTGAACAACGGTGTTGGCTTGCCTCCCCTTTAAGCAGGTCTCCTCTAGAACTTCTTCAACAGATCAACACTGCATTTCATAACAAAAACACACTGAATACTTAAAAGTAATGCAAGTCCTTCTCCTTGCTTCTGTGCAAGTGGTAACATTTGAATGCATTCTCAAAAGAACATACTCACATTTTATCGTGGGGAACTTTGCTATGCTGTACCGGATGCATCAACCTATTGTTTCCACTGATCTGAAGCTTGTCTTTGGGTGATTTCAACAACTTGGAACTGGATGATGATGCACTAGTACCTCCACTGGATGAGCGATTGCTCCCACTTCCACTGTTACCTTTGCTCTTTGAAGAAAAAGGTGAAAAGAGAGAAAAGACTGAAGAGGAAGGAGGGGTCAAAGGCGGCTTGCTGGCGGAACTGTGTCTTCTTTCTGAAAGGAAAATGAGCGTTTGTAAATTTCAGAGTAAACACAGAAACAATTCTAAAGTACTTTCTGTCTTCCTTTGTGCGGTTCAAACTTTTCCTTCATTGGCAGCACCCTTCCTGACACAAACAATAAAAGGATTCAGCACATTGTAGCCATAGAGCACTGAGGCGCCATTCAATGCTGCTCTCTAAGCAGTCACTGGGATGGCTTTTTAACTTCATGAGGTTCATTACTCCACTAGTAATGCTTAGCTAAACAAGACATCTTTTTTAATACACTCCCATGTTCCACTCAGTCCAAGGAGCAAGTGACTTGCAATCGGACCCAAGTTTCACACGTAGGAAAGAAGAGAATTATCGTTAGGCCAACCAAGCTTAATCATCAGTTTTATTTTTTTGTTCTAGTGCCTCCTAAAGGTCAAAAAGGTAATATGATGAAAAGGCCTTTCATATCACTTTGACCTTTTGCATTGCCTTCTAACTCTTACCTCTGGAACACCACTAAGACAGGAGGCACCCACTTCTAGATTTATGTCGTAAATCTCCTTTGAGCAATTCTACTCCCCTTTCATAATGCAACCAACCCAGTTGCAGCAGAATTCTCTTACAGCATTAAACCTAAATAAACTTTTAGATGTATTTCATTTTAAATTTACAGTCTGTAGGTTTTTAATGTATATATGTTATAAGAATTGTTTGCAGCATACCACTGCCTGTGCACCTCACAGCTTTCTGGAATATTTGGCACCTCTCCATGTGAACTTGGTAAGACGCCGTTTGTGCACCTGATACCTGCGTAACACAAACACCTGCTGGTTCCTAGATAACACTTATAGGCTATGTCTACTCTACAGGGCTCAGTTAAGTCAACTTAAAGTCGATTTTATTAAGTCTACTTAGTGAGACCCCACTTGTTTAAGTCAACTTCATTAAGTCAACTTAAGCCAGGGGACTCATTTAAAGTTGACTTAATAAAGTTAATTTTAAATGAGTCCCCTGCTTAAGTCGACTTTTATAAAATTGACTTAAAAGTCTCTACTGCACTAAGCTGACTTTATTAAGTCAACTTAACCCTTAACGTCAACTTTAAAGGGCAGGAGTTATTAGGTCAACTTAAGCAAGTGCTTAAGTTGACTTAATGAACTCCAAACATGGTCAGAGAGTTGCTTAAATCGACTTAAGCTCCTAGTATAGACAAAGCCATAGACAGCTATACTGTTTACAGGCACGTGTCTCCATCTCCATCGATCCAAAAAGTGCAGCACACCAGACCAGAGAGCAAGAGTTCACATGTGCGTGCAGGAGGTAGAAGGGCACCTACTTATTGTTTCTTCTCAGCCAGTACTGTTAACATTGCTTAAGACCATCCATTTAACCATCTTCTCAGAAATGGCCACCGGACTATGACAAAACCTAATTAAACAGGCATGAAACTTGCCAATCAAGTAACGACAAAATTGCAATGAGTGCTGCCACATGTTGCATGTATGTAATGACTACATTCACCACTCCATACAACCTGCAAGATGGCCTATCATGGCCTGGGAAACATGCAACATCCTGCTGACAGTCTGCTAAATCAATCCAGGAAAAAAAAATTCCTTCCCAGCCCTAACTATGTCAATCAGTTTGACTCTGTGACCAGTCAGGACCCCAGTCACAGGCTGAAAACATCCACAGAAGGTCACCATGCCAGGCCAACCTAGGCAGCAACAGCAACATTAACACCCAAAACTTAGCCCTAGCCAACACTGCCCACCATCTTTTGCAGCAGTTGAAGGGAGATATACAAGTCACTTAAAGTAACTTGCATATCTCCCTTCAACTGCCTAATGCTCCGAGTTGAAGGGAAATGCCATCCATTTGACTCATGCTACGCCAGTTCAGGGACTGGATTTAATGCCATCAACTCCCCAATTGACTAAGCCGGTCTCTGAAGAACCAGTCCGTGTCAGCCTAGACAAGCCCTCAGCAAGAGAGTCAAAGGAGAAGTAAACCTTTGGAAGGGACTCAACCTCCTCTCATTAGGCACAAAAGGTGGAGGGAGTGCCAGACTGAGGCAAGCAAACTGCACCCTCACATGTATGGGACCCAGAATTTTAAACATGTTCATTGATGCTAAACTAAGATATTTATAACCGAGATAATGAAAAGGTTAGATCAGGAAACTAGAGTCATGAAATGGGCTCTGTACCTGACTGAGTCATTCTCAAGAAACCTCTTATGCTCCATACGTCTGCTTCTCTCTCTGTGAAATGGGTATAGTTACTGACAGCACCTTACAAAGGCATTACTAGGTTTTAAATAATGTTTAAAAAGCACTTTGAGATCCTCAGATAAAATTTTCCACAGAAGTATAAAAAATTTCAGTAAGTCGTTTTTCTAAAACATTTTCTTAAAATGATACAAGAAATCTTCTGATGTCCAATATTAACCACGTAACATATTGACAATGTCTACTTTTGTACTGGAGTTTTCAAATGAAGTATATGAACATCTTACAGCTGGTAAATGGCCGTGCTTCTAATATGACAAATGGCTTATTGCCAAATGTCTTTTTATAGCAATGGTGAGAATCCCTGGGTAGTTTGATAAGTTACTATTTGAAGGCATTAGTTCAGTAAAGCTTTATGATGCAGCTAGATTCCACATATACATCAAGACTGAATGGGTGTGTGAATTTCTGAGATGAATTAAGTCAATGTCTTCCCCTCACATTCCCCCCAACCACTGACTACTGCTCCTTCAACAAATTCAAAGTCCAAATACTTGACATGGGGAAGAACAGTTTATGATAGATTTACATTGGTGCCCAATGAAATTATTTTTAATTTAATTTAATTTAAAGAGAAGGGTGTTATTTCTTCTGAGTGTGCTCAGAAAAGAAAAAAAGGATTAAAATAATAACTGAGGTTAAGTATCTTGTAAGTCATTATTAGTCATAAATTACATAAAATATCAAGTTTATGAATTAATATTAATAGTCTTTTTTTTCCTGCAAAAGAAACACAGAGTCTGGTAGCACTTTTAAAGACTAAAAAAATTTATCGCGTGAGTTTTCACAGGAGAAAATCCCACTTCATCAGATATCTGAAGATGGGGATCTTCAAGCATCTTAGAAACATAGGGTTGGAAGGGACCTCATAGGTCATCTAGTCCAACCCCCTGCCAAAAAAAGCAGGACCACTCCCACTAAACCATCCCAGTCATGGTTTTGTCCAACCAGGCCCTAAACACCTCCAAAGATGGAGACTCCACCACCTCCCTCGGCAACTCATTCCAATGCTTCACCACTCGCCTAGTAAAAAAGTTTTTTCTAATAACCAGCCTCAACCTCCCCAAACGCAACTTGAGACCATTGCTCGTTTTGTCCTCTGTTACTACTGAGAACAGTCGAGCTCCATCTTCCTTGGAGCATCCCTTCAAGTAGTTGAAGGTTGCTATCAAATCCCCCCTCAATCTTCTCTTCTGCAGACTAAATAAGCCTAATCCTTTCAGTCTTTCCTCATAGGGCTTGTGCTCCAGCCCTTTAATCATTTTGGTTGCCCTCCTCTGAACTCTCTCTAGCATGTCCCTGTCCTTTTTGTAGTGGGGAGTCTAAAACTGAACACAATATTCTAGATGTGGCCTCACCAGTGCAGAATAGAGGGGAATGATCACATCCCTTGATCTGCTGGTAATACTTCTTTTGATGCAGCCCAGTTTTGGCCTTTTTGGCAGCAAGAGCACACTGCTGACTCATATCCAGCTTCCCATCCACCATGACCCCCAGGTCCTTTTCTACACTGCTGCTACTTAGCTGAATGTTTCCCAGCCTGTAGCAGTGCATGGGGTTTTTCTGTCCCACATGCAGAACTTTACACTTGTCCTTATTGGCCCACTGTTCCAATTTATCTAGGTCTCCCTGAATCCTGTCCTTGCCCTCCAACTTGTCTACTGGTCCCCACAGCTTGGTGTCATCCGCAAACTTACTGAGAGTGCAGTCTATTCCATCATCCAGATCATTGATGAAAATGTTGAACAGAACCGGCCCCAGGACTGACCCCTGGGGCACACCACTCGTTACTGGTTGCCAGCTAGACATGGAACCATTGACTCTTACACGCTGAAACCGTTGATCTAGCCAGTTTTCTATCCACCTTACAGTCCACCTATCCAACCCATACTTCCTTAATTTGCCAATGAGAATGCTGTGGGAAACTGTATCAAAAGCCTTGCTAAAATCAAGGCATAGCACATCAACGGTTCTTCCTGCATCCAGAAAACCAGTCATCCGATCACAGAAGGAAACAAGATTGGTCAGGCATGATTTACCCTTGGTAAATCCATGCTGACTGTTCCTGATCACTTAATTTTCTTCTAAGTGTTTGAGGATGGATTATTTGAGAAGCTGCTCCATAATTTTTCCAGGGATTGAGGTGAGGCTGACTGGTCTGTAATTGCCCGGATCCTCCTTTTTCCCTTTCTTGAAAATAGGCACTATATTTGCTTTTTTCCAATCCTCTGGCACCTCCCCGGTTCTCCATGAATTTTTAAAGATAATGGCTAGTGGTGCTGCTATCTCATCAGCCAATTCCCTTAGCACCCTTGGATGCAGTTCGTCCGGCCCCATGGACTTGCGCACATCCAGCTTCTTTAAGCAGTCCCTAACCTGACCTTCCATCACCAAGGGCCCCTCTTCCTCTCTCCCATCTGTCATACCCATGGTAGTGGGCTGGGAGCTGACCCTGCCTGTGAAAACTGAAGCAAAAAATGCATTGAGCACTTCAGCTTTTTTCTCATCCTCTGTCACAAGGATGCCTGCCCTATTCAGCAACGGGCCTACACCATCCCTGATCCTCTTCTTGTTACTAAGATACTTGTAGAACCCCTTCTTGTTATTCTTAACATCCCTCACTAGCTGCAGCTCCATTTGTCCTTTGGCCTTTCTGATTTTATCCCTGCAGTCCCTAGCAATATATTTATATGCCTCCTTGGTCATGTGACCAAGCTTCCACTTCCTGTAAGCTTCCTTTTGATGTTTAAGCTCAGAGCAGAGTTCTCTGCTAAGCCATTCTGGCTGCCTCACATGTTTGTTCTTTCTCCTAATTGGAATGGCAACTTCCTGTGCCCTTAGCAGGGTTTCTTTAAAATGTAGCCAACTCTCTTGGACTCCTTTCCCCTTCAGATTAGCTTCCCAAGGGATTCTGCCCATCAGTTCCCTGAGGGAGCCAAAATCTGCTTTTTTGAATCTGATGAAGTGGGATTCTCTTCCATGAAAGGTCATGTGATAAATAAATTGCTTAGTCTTTAAAAGTGCCACCAGACTCCTTGTTCGTTTTGCTGAACCAGACTAACACGACTACCCTTTTGGAACTCTATTTTTCTTGTTTGTTTAAGTCTTGGTTGTTCAATTAGCCCTGGATTAAGGTTGTGTTGAAAGACATCCAGACTATACCATTTGTATTGGCATCACAGAAAGAATGCCAGTCTTAGCCTAAGTAAAACAATACAAAAAGAAAACCCTTGTAGCTGGTGATGACTAAAAATGGGACCTAGAGGGATGAAACTGTTATTAATCAAATATACAGTTATACAACATACAGAAGAGAACCAAGATGTGATAAATATTTTTAAAACTGAGCTGAATCAGACTGCTTTCTATATCTTTTGTGCCAAGTTTTCTCTAACCTTTATCCTGTCAGGGGGATATTTTGACTCTGCAGACTAGATATTTATACTAATCTGTGGGTTCTTCACTAAGTCAATGGCAGTGGGATTTCCCCCACACTCACTGTCACTTCAAACTCCAGGCTGCCTGCCATACTTGGAATTTTAGGGAATTCCCACAGTATTGATTGTGCCGCTGCACAACGTCACAGATGCTTCCAAAGGTGAGAATACTAGAGTAGGCCAACCACCAGCATTTTTACCATTGTCCATTGAAGTGAGCTACACTAGCCGTATCTGGGCAGTTGAACAAATCTGCAGCCAGGTCCAACAGAGCTAAGAAAATTTACAGCAAGTGAGGATCTAGCCTCCTGTATAGAGCCAGGGCTTAGTAACCAGACCTAGAATTCTTCTTTGCCATAATATCTTCAAAAACCTCAAACGTTACCATATTGTCTTACTTTACTTCTCTATATTTCTATATCCATTCACTGTCTCTTGTCTTGTACTTGCACTGTAAACTCTTCAGGGCAGGGACCATGTGTGTGTGCGTGTGCAAGAGAGAGAGAACATGCATGTGCATGCACTTATTCTGAAACCTGGAATTGCAAAGCAATCTTTAGCCTGTAAATCACAGAAAAATCTGGTACAGATAGTATGACAGTGAAGCAGTGTATATAAAACACTAGTGATTGTAGATGGAATTGATTTTGAAAAAATCTACACACCAACGATGATGGGGGAAGGGGATTCTATTAAAAAAATCAGTTTCTGTGGAATTTAATGTTTCTTTAAAAAAAAAAAAAAAAAAAAAAGGTTTCTGGTTTTAAGGGTTGCAAAGATAATCCAAATGCAGACAAGTTCCAGAAGGGTAGCCATATTAGTCTGGTTCAGCAAAACAAGCATGGAGTCCTGTGACACTTGTAAAGACAAACAAGCTCATGTGATAAATAAAATAGCTTGTTTTTAGACGTGCCATGGGGACTCCTTGTTTGTTTTAGTCCAAATGTAGTTACCAGTAACCAATTTCTGTGTCGGGTCTTCAAGTGGAGGGGAAAAATTAACAAGATTCTGATCCCTTTCATGATTCAGAACTCAGTGAACAGCAGCACTGGAAAAGCAGCGAAGCTATTCGTGGGTCAGACCAAGGACAGCAGTGACTTTGTGGACCACGTGGATCAAACTTTTATTCAACTATGGATTGTCACTTTAGGAAGTTTCTCTTGTGGTGATCTGAGACATAACAGAGGCACACTGGTACTGACAGTCATGAGTCAGATGCAGGTGGCCACAGACAAGCAACCATCACTGGCATGTGGGGGCACCTGAAGGCAAAAGTGGGAGCCAAAAGGTAGAAATGAATACATAAAAAAATGTTTTGATTCCAAAGTCACGCTTAAATTAAAACCTGACCACCACTATGTTAGCCATAGTGACTTATTTTTTGCCAATTACTGTAACACAGTGGTTTTCAAACTTTCTTCTCAGAAGCCAGTTGAAAAAAATAATTTATGTCCACAACCCAACAATTATAACTTTCAGCAATGCATGCCAGCCTTCCGGCAGTGGCACCAGAGGGCGCCGCGACCCAGTACTGTGTCCCAACCCGAAGTCTGAAAACCAGTGTTGTACCATGCTAAAAGATGTGTGAGAAATAATGAAGAACAGAATAAAAAACATTTTCTAAAGAATGACAGTAAATGTTTTAGGTAAGAATCCTAGGGTTGGAAGGGACCTCACAGGTCATCTAGTCCAACCCCCTGCCAGTGGCAGGACCACTCCCACTAAACCATCCCAGTCAGGGTTTTGTCCAACCGGGCCTTAAACACCTCCAAAGATGGAGATTTCACCACCTCCCTCGGCAGCTCATTCAAGGCTTCACCACTCACCTAGTAAAAAAGTTTTTTCTAATAGCCAGCCTCGACCTCCCCAACCGCAACTTGAGACCATTGCTCGTTTTGTCCTCTGTTACTACTGAGAACAGTCGAGCTCCCTCCTTCTTAGAGCATCCCTTCAAGTAGTTGAAGGTTGCTATCAAATCCCCCCTCAATCTTCTCTTCTGCAGACTAAATAAGCTTAATGCTTCCAGTCTTTCCTCATAGGGCTTGTGCTCCAGCCCTTTAATCATTTTGGTTGCCCTCCTCTGAACTCTCTCTAGCATGTCCCTGTCCTTTTTGTAGTGGGGAGCCCAAAACTGACCACAGTATTCTAGATGTGGCCTCACCAGTGCAGACTAGAGGGGAATGATCACATCCCTTGATCTGCTGGTAATACTTTATCTGCTGTGGTTACTTAATTTAGCACCACATGTATCTTATTGATGGATTGTGGAAAAATTACAGATCAGAGAGATTACATTTAGTATTTTGTTTTCATCTTCATTTCCAAGAACAAAACAAAGCCTCACTTGAACAGTTTTGGTATATTAGTATCTATTCACAAAATTAAAAAAAAAAAAAATCACAGGTTTGCTTCAGGGGCCTTCACCTCTTGTTGCAGATGTTCTCGTTGTTGACTTAGGAAAAGCTGAGCTATAATATACCCATCCAACACAGATCATTTTACAACACAGTGTCCAACAAGAGACCATGAAATGTGTTGTAAAACATTAAAACTAATAGTATAATGCTGGCATGCTAGGAAATGTGGACTCAGTCTTTTTATAACTGATAATTATTTGTACCGTGGTACATCATCAATAATAGCCTTTCCCCCTCAGCAACTTCTAAGCCTTTGGTCTCTAATTTTGGGTAGTCTGCTCATCTGTTTGCTGTTAAATGATTTACCAAAAGTGGGGGTTCTCCTACTATCAGTAGTTTGAGACAACATGAATGGGCACCAACAGCCACACTGTTCAATCACATTTTTCTGCCAGCGTATTTAATGAAATTATGTCTCAGTCTTGTTGTATTTCACATTTTCAGATGAATTTTGTTTAAGTCGTGTCTTGTAAAAATTAGTTGAAGGAATACTGCAGCTCGTCCTTGTGTGGGGAAGTTAATACTTGTCTCCAAACTCGACATTCATTTTAAAGCACGGCTACAGTGAGATATATTTAGTGTCAGTTTCAGAGTGTCCTTTAACACAGCGGCTTTCAAACTTTCCAGACTACAGTCCCCCTTTCAGGAGTGTGACTGGTCTTGGGTAGCCAGCAATTTTTCCTTCACCTAAAAATTACCTGCTTACACAATCAGACATAAAAATAGAGTCATAGTACATTAATGCTGAAAAAAAAATCACTTGTTTTCGAATTTTTACCATACAATAATAAAATTAATCAATTAGAATATGAATACTATACTCACATATCAGTCTACAGATTACTGAGCAGTATAAACAAATCATTGAAATTTTAGTTTGTACTGACTTTGCAAGTGCTTTTTATGTAGCCTTTTATGAAACTAGGCAAATATCTAAATGAGTTGATGTATCTAATGGAAGACCTCTGCATACCCCTGGATGAGAACCACTGCTTTAACAGAACAATTACGAGACAAACATACTGAGCAATCAAGATTTGGCATGCTATTCTAAACATATTATATTACTGAATGCTGCTTAATCATTTGCCATTATATTACCGTTCCCATTTGTCATTACCTATGATTCAGTCTAAAAATATTTTAAAATAATTATGTCCAGGTGTTCCAGATTCTATAAGATAACATTTTTGTTGCCTCTGCATCAGGTAATTCTCCTCAAATCAAAAAGACCTCCAATAGTATGCAACTTTTCACAAGCAGGGTCAGCTCCCAGCCCACTACACTAGGTACGGGGGACTGGGGAGAAGAAGAGAGGCCCTTGGTGACAGAAGGTCAGGTTAGGGACTGCTTAAAGAAACTAGATGTGCACAAGTCCATGGGGCTGGATGAACTGCATCCGAGGGTGCTGAGGGAGCTGGCTGATGAGATAGCAGTACCGTTGGCCATTATCTTTGAAAACTCGTGGCGAACAGGGGAGGTGCCAGAGGACTGGAAAAAAGCAAATATAGTACCTATCTTCAAGAAAGGCAAAAAGAAGGATCCAGGGAATTACAGACCTGTCAGCCTCACCTCAATCCCTGGAAAAATCATGGAGCAGCTTCTCAAAGAATCCATCCTCAAACACTTGGAGGAAAACAGAGTAATCAGGAACAGTCAGCATCGATTCACCAAGGGTAAATCATGCCTGACCAACCTCATCGCCTTCTATGATGAGATGACTGGATTTGTGGATGCGGGAAGAGCCGTTGATGTGATATACCTTGACTTTAGCAAGGCTTTTGATACAGTTTCCCACAGCATTCTCATTGGCAAATTAAGGAAGTATGGGTTGGATAGGTGGACTATAAGGTGGATAGAAAACTGGCTAGATCAACGGTTTCAGCGTGTAGGAATCAATGGATCCATGTCTAGCTGGCAGCCAGTCACGAGTGATTTTCATCGATGATCTGGATGATGGAACAGACTGCACTCTCAGTAAGTTCGTGGATGACACCAAGCTGGGGGGAACAGTAGACACGTTGGAGGGCAAGGACAGGATTCAGGGAGACCTAGACAAATTGGAGCAGTGGGCCAAGAGGAATCTCATGAGGTTCAACAAGGACAAGTGTAAAATCCTGCACTTGGGACAAAAAAACCCCATGTACTGCTACAGGCTGGGGAGGGATCAGCTAAATAGCAGCACTGGAGAAAAGGGCCTGGGAGTCATGGTGGATGGGAAGCTGGATATGAGTCAGCAGTGTGCGCTTGCTGCCAGAAAGGCCAATGGCATACTGGGCTGCATCAGAAGAAGTGTCGCCAGCAGATCAAGGGATGTGATCATTCCCCTCTATTCTGCACTAGTGAGGCCACATCTGGAATACTGTGTCCAGTTTTGGGCTCCCCACTACAAAAAGGACATGGACAAATTAGAGAGAGTCCAGAGGAGGGCAACAAAAATGATCAAAGGGCTGGAGCACAAGCCCTATGAAGAAAGACTGAAGGAACTAGGCTTATTTAGCCTGCAGAAGAGAAGACTGAGGGGGGATTTGATAGCAACCTTCAACTACTTGAAGGGTTGCTCCAAGGAGGAGGGAGCTCGACTGTTCTCGGTAGTAACAGAGGGCAGAACGAGAAGCAATGGTTTCAAGTTACAGCTGGGGTGGTCCAGGCTGGATATTAGGAGAAACTTCCTTACTAGGCGAGTGGTGAAGCATTGGAATAAGCTGCCTAGGGAGGTGGTGGAATCTCCATCTCTGGAGGTGTTCAAGTCCCAGCTGGACAAAACACTGACTGGGATGATCTAATGGGAGTGGTCCTGCTTTTTTTAGCAGGGGGTTGGACTAGATGACCTCGTGGGGTCCCTTCCAACCCTCTGATTCTATGAACTGACAGCTCAAAAGGACATTTCAAAAGGAAAAGCAGTGATTTTTCAAGCTATGGAAAATCTCTTTTAAAAATATCAAAGAGATGTAATCTAGATTGTGGACAAACAACATGGAAGTAGTCTGTTATCTCCTTCAGACACGCGCTAGACACATGGAAAAAAATCTGCTGCCATACAGAAAAGTAAAAACTAAACCAATCAATCCTACAAGATGCTGAGCTCTCTGACTTCCCCTCTCAAAGTCAGTGGGAGCTGAGGGTGCTCAAAGCTTTGCAGGACAGAGCCACGTGTAAATATTTCTAATGCAACCTTGATGAGCCTTTAAAAGAAAAAACTCTTTGGCACTAATTTGCATGCACCTTGCTCTCCATCTTGTGATTTAAAAAACTACATAGATCCAAGGCTAGGAATCCCCTGGAAAAGTGTGTGAATTTTAGTAATTTCTATTAATAAAACAAGCATCTCCAAAAGAGATATACCTAGGTACTAGTAGCCCCCAGCAGAACAAGAATTCTACACGTGAAGTGATTACTGCTTTAGCATGCAAAATACTGAAATAGAAAGAAAAATAGCCACTTGAAATCCACTATTTTTTTTTAAATATAAACTGTGTCTAGTATTTCATTGGCCCCTTAGCCCTACTGCCCACATTTATGGTTTTATAAAAACATTTAATGTGTTTCCTTCTGCTGTGTGAAAAGCCTGGCACGCAGAAAATGGGAACCAACTGACCATGTGGGGAAACCATTAAACTGACTGGAGGCAAAGTGCTGTCAAATGCAGAAGGTAAGCTGGAAGGAAGGAAAGCAGATGACTATACTTTCCACTAATGCTAGAATACTGCACCACCAATGGGTAAACAATTTTCAGACAAAAGTGTGATTTTTATCCTTACTTCCCCTTAAGACTGACACCTCATCAGACAGTATCTCTTGCATACAGTTGAAGTGATTAGTTTTTATAAATTACCACCCTCACAGCTTCATGTTTAACACAACTGGTAGAAGAGCAGAAACCTTTAGAGTTTTCAGACGTTACACTTATTTTTATACTTTTATATTCAATAACTAAAACTTTAGGAAACTATGGCGGCTTTCATTGTTCCTATCTACCAAATAAAAGGCGACAGAATATAAAATCAACAGATCAAAAGTTTTTACGCTGACTCCTAATGTAAGTACTGGGCAATAAATCAAACTGACCGGTGCCAGTTCGACCAGAACGCTCATTAAGAATGAAGCAAACCCACAAAGAATTCTGCTATGAAAAAGGCTACAACCTTAACTTACATTCAGGAGACTAGCGCTGTTTTACTTACTTACATCTAAGAAATCAATTCAAACAGCTGAAGTGCTTAGACATATACACGTTTTCCCTACAAAGAACGACTTTATGTTGAAAATTCACTGTAATTTGTTTACAGTCTCACACTCTGAATTTCTCTTACAACACAAAGATAATAGAGGTGCTAACTAGAACACAAGATTTCCCACTAATGGGAAGTGCCAAAGTGTGTAAGTTTCATATTTTTGCTATTCTTCAGTTGTGTTGTTATATTGTGAAAGTGTTCAAACTGCCTCATGTCGTCCTAAAACAATTAAATAGCTCTGGCTTTCACATAAATCCATACGAACAAAGAAATGAAAAGTTAAAAACAGACCATTCGAACAGTATTTTATCTGTTTCCTTCCTTCCATTGTAATGAAAACTGATCCAGATAGAAAAAGGACACTGGTTGAAAGTATTTAAAAACCTCAAACCAAACAGCTCACGGACACAGTACACAGGATCAGCCCTCCTCTGGGGCTGAACTGCCAGCAATTTCCTATGACACTCCATTCAGGCGGTCCGGTCCACAGAAAGATTGTGGAACAAGCTGTGTCGCGTGGCAGCAGCCACTCCCCTGCTCCTGGCCCTGTCCCTCTCCCACATGACATGTGCCCATTCAGTAAGATCATTAAGTGGTTCACCAAGACCCTCAGCAATCTGTAAGTGGTCCCCACACACACATTTGAAAACTACTGACCTATAAGATATTTTGGCCTCCTGCTCTCTCACTGTTGCTTCATTAGCATGTTTTAATCGTGGGGCGTAGATACCAAGAATTCTGCCTTAGATCTTCAGCTGATTTAATCTTCCGGTCAGTTTTGTTTGCTTTATATGCCAGGATTGGGCCTGTTCACTTTCTATTGTGTCGAGTTTAAAAGCATGTTATCTATTGAACAGATTGTTTAAACAATCGACACTTTCCAAAACAAAAGACTTACAAGTGACAAATCCTTCAGAGAGCACAGGCTATTGATCTGATAGATGACCAAGACTCATTAAGTGATATGTCAGCCTATCAAGTCAGTCTGGATATCATGAAAAACTAGAAACTTATGTGGAGAATTCTTTTTACACTTATGTAATAATGACAATGCCAGTGATCAGCTGTGGATATCAACATAACTACTGTCAAGCAAAATTTCAAAAGGATATGTGATCAGTAACAATATACAATTACAGCACATCCTTTACATAAGGGTGGTTTTTTTTTTGGTTTTTTTTTGGTAGTGTGACTCTTGTTTTGAGAAGACTAGTTAAGGTAGCGTATAACTAATATAACAGTGTGTCAAGAAATGCAACTCAATTGACTCCTCTAGGTCAGTGGCTCTCAACCTTCCTAAGCTACTGTACCTCACCCAGGAGTCTGATTCATCTTGTGGTTTCTCAAAATTCACCTCACCTACAAACTATTTGCTTATAAAATCCAACGAACAAATACACAGTCACAACCCACTACTGCAGAAAAATAGCTTCCACTCTCATTTTTACCATACAATGATATTAAAAAACCACACACATTTGGAACAGAAACACCGTTTTTACATTTTAGTGTATGGTACGTAAAGCAATATAAACAAGCCTTTGTAAGAAATTTTAATTTGTACTGACTTCCCTAGTGTTTTCTTTGTAGCCTGTTGTAGGCAAATATTTAGATAAGTTGACATACCTATTGCAAGACCTCTGTGTAACCCCGGCTGAGAACTGCTGCTGTAGGCATTATGGCACTTTATGTTTGTAAACTACCTAGCACAACAGGCTCCTGATCTTGGCTGCGGTACCTTGGTACTGTAAAATAAATAGTATACATCAACTATTTAACTAGAAAATCAGGAATTGGAAATATTCCCTAGGTGCAATGTGACCAAATTAACTTTGCTTTTGCAACCCTAATCCCCCTATTTCCTGATTATAAATAAATAAGCATGGTTACAACAGTGTGTATTTCGCATTGCCTGTGATTCACCTTGCCATCATTTAAAACTGATTAGGATCTGACAGCAATACGTAAAGTATGTCTAGTGTAAGATAAAAGGTGTGTCCTTTGGTAGTTAATAAATTTTGAAAGCTCAGGGCTCACTTCCTCAGCAAAGACATGTTAAAATACAATTTGCCCTGTCTATCCTGGAACTTTAAAATGTTCTAGCCAAAATGATTTAAAAACACACCTTAAGATGAATGGAGTGGCAGAGGAGTGAGTTCACACAAGCTGTACTCCTACTGCTTGGTACCGGAGTGGAGACAGTTTTCTGTTCATTTTTATTGAGATACCTATACATTCTCAATGGAAACAGACAGGAGTTTTTTTGTTTTTTTTTACCCTTAGTTTAAAGCTTCAAATTTGACAGTACATCAAAACAAATTACAAAGACCCCACCCACTGCATCTGCCAGAAAATGGAGGTTACTCACCTTCGGTGCAGTAGCGGAGGTTCTTCAAGATGTGTGTTCTTGACATGCTCCTCTGAAGGTCTTCGTGCAGCACCGCATCCCAGCTCAGAGATTTTTTCTCTCAACAGTGGCTCCATCAGCAGGGAGAGACAGAGACAGTAATGATAGGCTGAAGCGCTTCCCGCCTTGGTGACATCATCTGTTCGATCTCCCCGCTACCCTCTCCAGTTCCCTCGTACCGCGGAGACCTGATGTAGGCCATTCCGAAGTAGAGGGGAGGAGGGTGGGTCGTGGAGCATGTCAAGAACACGCATCTTGAAGAACCTCAGCTACTGCACCAAAGGTGAGTAACCTCCATTTCTTCATCGAGCAGTGTTCTTGACTGCTCCGCTGAAGGTGAGTATGTAGCAGTTACTCTGCGTGGAGGTGGGTACTTCGAACTATAGGTCCCGTGCAGAGTTCAGGACTGCTTGTCCTAATGCCGTATCCATTGCCGAGAGGCGGTCCAAAGCATAATGTTTTGCGAAAGTCTCGGATGATGCCCAGGTAGCAGCTTGGCATATCTCATGTAGAGGTACCCGGGTGAGGAAAGCGATGGAAGACGACATGGATCTGGTGGAATGGGATTGAATGTTGCGTGGAGGAACTAGCTGTGAAGTTGTGTATGCAGTCTGAATACATGTCACAATCCAGCGAGAAATTCGTTGCTTGGAAATGGCTTGACCCTTTGAGCATTCGGCAATTGACACAAAAAAAGCTTAGGTGTTCTCCGGAATGTTTTGGTTCGCACTAAGTAAAAGGCTAAGGCTCGACGAACATCGAGGGTGTGTAGTAGGTGGTCCTGTGGTGTGGCATGGGGTTTTGGACAGAAAACTGGGAGGTGAATCGTTTGATTAAGGTGAAAGGTGGAAGAGATTTTAGGGACAAATTTGGGATGGAGTCTTAAAGAGACCTTATCCTTATAAAAGATGGTGTAGGGTAGAGGGGCCGTAAGTGCCGCAATTTCCCCCAAGCGACTGGGGGACGTGATTGCCACTAGAAATGCTACTTTGATTGATAAATGTAGGAGAGTTGTAGAAGCAAGCGGCTCAAAAGGAGGCCTTGTCAGAGCCTTTAGGACTCTCGTGAGGTCCCATGGGGTAGTTGGAGGGCGCACATACGGAAAAAGGTTCTGTAAACCCTGCATGAAACGTTTAACCGTAGGATGAGCGAAAATCGAAAATGTGTGGGCTGGCTCATGAAAGGTAGAGATTGCTGCAAGGTGAACCCTTATGGAATTTACTGATAGATTGCTCTGTTTTAGACTGACGAGGTATTCAAGGATTCGAGGCACCAGAGCTGTAAAGGGATCCACAGAATGCTGCGTGCACCAAGAGGAAAAACGACGCCATTTGTGCAGGTAAGTAGTTCTGGTTGTGGGTTTCCTGCTGTTTAGCAGAATGTGTTGAACATCCTGTGAACACTGTAATTCTATGCCCGTGAACCATCTAGGTTCCAAGCTGACAGATGGAGCCTGTCCAGGTGGGTGTGGAGAAGTGTTCCGTTGTTCTGTGACGACAGGTCCGGGAGGAGAGGTAGGGGAATGGGTGGTACCGTAGACATGGTTTGGAGGAGAGTAAACCACGTCTGGCGAGGCCATGCTGGTGCTATAAGTAATACCCTTGCCTTGTCCTCCTGGATTTTCTGGAGGGTTCTGGGGATCACTGGGATCGGGGGAAATGTGTAAAGTAGGTTTTTTTTCCCCAACAGAGAAGGAAGGCATCGCCGCTGGATCCGTGACCGATTCCTGTGCACGAACAATAGTGTTTGCATTTCCGGTTGCTTTTGGAGGTGAAGAGGTCTATGGTGGGGAATCCCCAACTACAGAAGATGCTGTGTAAGATGTCGGTGTGAATTTCCCATTCGTGTTGGGATGGAAAGGATCGGCTCAAGGAGTCCGCTAATGTATTGTCCTTGCCTGGTAAGTATTCCGCGGAGAGGTAGATGTTGTGTTGTATGCACCAGTTCCAAAGAGTCATTGCTTCTAGGCAAAGAAGGGTGGACGTGGAGCAGCCCTGGCGGTTGATGTAACACATACATGTCATGTTGTCTGTGCGGATTCTCACATGTTTGTTTGCGATGGTGGGAAGAAAAAACTGGCATGCACGTAAGACTGCCCTGCGTTCGAGGATGTTTATGTGGAGGAGAGTTTCCGCCGGTGACCAGCGGCCCTGAATCGTCTGCTGTTGGAGAAAAGCTCCCCATCCAATGAGGGAAGTGTTGGTAGTGATGGTGAGAAGTGGTTGTGACGATAGAAAGGGGACGCCCTGTAACAAGTTGCTTGGATTTGTCCACCAGTCCAAGGTGTGTTTGATGGAAGGTGGGATGGCTAGCAGTCTGTTGACGGACCAGTTGAACGTGCGGCACCGAGACAGGAACCACAGCTGGAATGGGCGCATGCTGAGACGAGCGTATCTCACCAGGTAAGTAGTTGCTGACATGTGTCCCAACAGTTCCATGCAGCCGTGAGCAGAAGTGAAGTTGGAGTTTTGAATTAACTGGACTAATTGAGTTATTTTGTGGAACCTGTCGGGAGGAAGGAATGCCCTCCCTAAAGGGGAGTGTATTCTTCCCCCTATAAACTGAATGACCTGCGTGGGCTTTAACGTTAACTTTGTATAATTTATGCTTAGGCCTAAAGTGAGGAACAATTGCTGAGTGTATCGTACTGCCTGTTGCACCTGAATAAATGAGGGGCCCACTAGGAGAAAATCGTCGAGGTAAGGAAAAATGTTGTATGAAGTTTCCGGAGGGATGTGGCTACTGGTGCCATGAGCTTGGAGAAAACTCTGGGTGCCGTGCAGAGCCCAAAGGGGAGAACATAGGTATTGATAATGCTTGGAAAGAAGGGTAAAGCACAGAAACCTTCGATGAGCAGGAATGATGGGGACATCAAAGTATGCGTCCCTGAGATCGAGAGAGGCCAACCAGTCCCCCTGATGTAAAGCCGGAAAGACAGTGTTTAGAGTCACCATTTTGAATTTTTTTTTACTTGTATGTAGGAGTTGAGGCGTCAGAGGTCCAGAATTGGTCTCCACCCTCCTGGTTTTTTTCTTTGTAAGAAAGTATGGGGAGTAGCAACCCTTTCCCCACTGATGGTTTAGTACTTCTTCAATCACTCCAATGTAGAGAAGGCGTTGGACCTTTTCTTGAAGAAGTTGTATGTGGGTGGGGCCCCTGAAAAGGGACGGGTAGGGGTACTGGGATTTGGGGCGTACGATAAAAGGTATGGAATAGCCCCGTTGAATGATTTCTAATACCCATTTGTCCGATGTTATTCTGCGCCATTGTTGGACAAAGGGTTGTAGTCTGTCCTTGAAGATCAGATGGTGAAGTGGTGACTGAGGTTGGTCTGTTACGGTGTGGTTGGCAACTCTCTCGACCAAAACATCAAAAGTGTTGTGTCGACTTCGGAGGTTGTGACATATGCATGGACTGATTGTTTAGTTTCCTGCAAGGCTGACAAGATTTCGGTCTATAAGTGTGGGACCGACGGTTAGGCTGATATTGTGGGGGCCTGGAATTGTATGTCTGGGTCCTGTGAAATCGTTTGTTTGAAAACGAGTGGGTATAAATACCCAATGTACGCAATGTAGCACGGGAATCCTTTAAGCTGTGCATTATCTCATCTGTCTTTTTGGCAAATAAGCTGTCTTTTTCAAAGGGAAGGTCTTCAACTGTGTGTTGCAGCTGTCTGGGTAAATCAGCCAGTGGAGCCAGGAGGCCCGCCACATGACGATTGCCGTACTGAGCGACCTGGCAGCGACGTCTGCTCCGTCTAAAGATGCTTGCAGGGCTGTCCTTGCAACCAGGTAACCCTCCGAAATCAGTGACTGAAAGTGTTCATGTTTGTCACGTGGAATGTCTTCAGTGAAGTCCTTGAGTTTGTCATATAAATGATAATCATAATTAGAAAGTAGTACGGTATAATTGGCTATTCGGAGTTGTAACGCCGCGGAGGTGCAGACCTTCTTACCAAGCATATCTAATTTTTTATCATCCTTGTTCATGGGAGCAGATCTAGAGTAGGACTGTTTGGTACATTCGTTGGCCGCCACCACCACTAAAGAATTTGGTGGGGGGTGTGTGAACAAAAATTCTTTGGTCGTAGAGGAGATAAAATACTTTTTGTCTGCCCTCTTATTAGAAGGGGGATTAGATGCCGGCGTTTACCAATATACATTGGAAGAGCCAGTTTGTTGGATCCTGCTGTCTGCAAGATTTTATACAACTTATGTTGACTCGTGGTATGGGAGTCTAAAGGAATGTCCATAATATCTACGGCTCATTTTAAAAGCTTGCGAAATTGCCTTAGGTCGTCAGTTTTAGTATCAGAACTAGGGGCGTCTGGATCCTCGGGGTACTCCGACGTGGATGATGGCACTGTGGACCCCGCAAGCTGCGGTTGTTGGTGTTGTTGAGAGCTTGGGCTAGGTTGTGTTGGTAAGTAAGGATACATTACAGGCGGCGCAGTAGTGCTACCTGGCCAGTTAGTATAAGGCATCCCTGGTAAGGAGGGATAAAAATAGCATGGTGGATACGGCCATGTAAAAACTGGTACAGGGTTCTGGACCGGAGACTGTTGTGTCTTTGGATCTGCTGGCTCTAGCGATCTAGGGCTAGAAGAGGCAGAGGAAGGTAAGTGTCAGGAGGAGCCCGGAGTTGAGGGTGGACTAGACTGAGAAGAGTCCGACCCAAATAAAGGAGACCCAGGGGCAGAATGAATCCTTAAAACATCCCTGGGCTCAATGTGCTTCGTTTGATTTCTATGCTTGCTGTGAATCCGCTGCTCAGGCTGTAGCTGGGTGTTGGTGTTTAATGAAGCGTCGGGCTGCGGCGCCGGCAACGGCAGCGGAGTGGAGATCGGAGCCGGTGCAGGAGGCAGAAAGTGGGGGACCGGGTATGGTGTGTTTGGTGGTGCCGTGCCCGGTGCTGAAAAGGTGGTCGGTGCGCTCGGCACCTGTGGGAGCGGTACCGCCGCTTGCGGAGCTGGGATCAGCGCCGGAGAGTCTGTCGGCGCTGCTGAGACCGCCACGGCTTTAATGGAGCATGCGCGGTTCATCTTGGTGGGTTTTGAATTGATTTTGGCTTAGTCTGTGAGGGTTGCCATGCCTGATGGAGGACCCTTCTGCAGCTCATTAGTTTTCCTGTCAGTGGTCCTGCCACGCTTAGGCAGGACCGGAGAGGACAGTGTTGAGCGCCGCTTTTGCGCTCCCTCAGGTGACTGAGGAGAGGCACCAGGGTCTGATGCGGGACAGAGAGCCCCCTCCAAAAGTAGGAGCTTCAATTTGCGCTCCCTGTCCTTTCTTGTTCTGGCGGTAAGATTTCTACAATGCTGGCATTTCTGGGAGAGGTGACTTTCTCCCAGACACCTAATACAGGCTAAGTGTCTATCTGACGCTGGCATCACTTCATTGCACGAAGAGCAGCTTTTAAAACCCGCTGGGTTTGTTAATTTGACTGCTTGAATTAAGGATTGTTCGGCCATTTGTCCGATGTTATTCTAAAACTGTTTCTGTCACGTTACAGGTAGAATCACGTTGGAGCCACCGCGGACTCCGTCTGGAGTCGGAGGCGGCATGAGGGAACTGGAGAGGGCAGTGGGGAGATCGAACAGATGATGTCACCAAGGCAGGAAGCACTCCAGCCTATCATTATCATCTCTGTTTCTCCCCGCTGATGGAGCCACTGCTGAGAGAAAAAATCTCTGAGCTAGGGTGCAGTGCCGCATGAAGACCTTCACTAGAGCAGTCAAGAACACTGCTTGATGAGGAACGGCAGGATTCACAGTTCTCCATTTACAGGTTTGCTCCCGCCTCTGATGTTAAAGCAACTTTCTGGAAGATTCTGGCAGGTGCACTTCTGCGAGACACACAAGCCTAAAAGCACAACTTTGTTTGACACTGGGGAAGTCTTAGTTTAGCAAATATTGACTGAAAAGACTTTTTTTTTTTTTTTTGACCCTGATACATTGATTTTCCCCCCAAACAAACAGGAAATCATCCTTCACTGAGCACTGTATCTGTTACATTTAAAACATCAGTCACTCTTCTGCATCCATGTTTTACAAAAAATAATCTTTAATTTTTTAAGTGCATCAGGGCCCCATTGTGCTCAATAAAATAGGATGCTGCAAAGCAGACTGTCTTGCAACCGTTCATGCAACAAGCAATTCCAGGTGTCTAGCTACAGTAAAAAGAACTAATACCACCCAACATTCATATAGTGTTTTATATATTCAAACAACTTGTACCAAAATTAACCTTCAGAACACACCTCTATGCTAGGTGAGTTATCATTAGTTGAATCTGCACATGTCAAAAGGAGATACTGTAGCTTACCTAAGGACACAGCAAGTCAGTGGCTGAGCCAGGATAACACACAACTCAGAATATCTTGGTTCTCAACCTTGCACTCATCTCTTTGGATTTTGCTGCCTATTAATTTCTACTGCAACAGCACCTAGAGGCCCCAGTCAGGGATCAGGCCCACACTGTGCTATGCACTGGACACACTCAGGCAAAGAGACAGTCCCTGCTCCATACGAGTTCTGTTAATCACTGAAGTGAACTCACTTTTATCCAACTGATTTTATAGTAAAGCTATGGACTCTGGAATGATCAAGTGAATTCCCTGAGGCACGATAACTGTTCTTCCTATATCAGATGTCACAAGATTCTAATCAGGTCTCATAAAATAACCAGTAATTTCTGAGGACACTGAACAGTTGGGAATATAGGAAGGAAGTCTGGTTAAGGACGCTGGACCACAGCTGTAAGTATTAAATTCAAGAAAGATTAAAAAAAAAAAAAAAAAAGTAAAATCAGTATGGAGGGACTTCAAAACAGGAGTAATACATTGAAAGCCATGACTCTAAGTAGGCGACTTGTTACATTCTGAATAAGCTTCACGGCAAAAATGTGATCAACAGCTTCAAGTCAGAAGCTTTGTAATTTCTCTACCACTTGCTTGTTCTCATGCTCGCGCTCTCTCTCTCTCTCTCTCTCTCTCGGTTAAAATGTCTTATTCTCATTTCTACTGTTTTTGATGAGTATATGAATTAAATGTCCCAAATCCTGTGTACATATGGGAAGAACGTCCTTCCTTTGAAAGCAAGGGTAAGAGAAACGTTATCCCCAACATTAAGAACAGGGATGCCAGTTTTTGTGTTTCTTCCCAAAGCTTTATTTTAAAAACCCAATAAACAGTCCTATCTAAAAACATTTTCCTCTCCAATCTAGAATGTTAATCAGGAAAATGTACAACTAATGCTAACTATAGCTTAGCCAGAACAGCATAACGACACCCCAGGACCTTTGATATTTCAGTTGTACTGTCTTATCAGGCACAGCTACATCACTAGTAAAACAGGCAGCACAAAATAAAAACAGTAAAAGAAAGATTACTGTAAGAGAAAAGGAAAACTGTGAACAGCCTGTAAAAGTTACTAAGAATATAATACTACAAACATGCCAGCATTAAAGTCGTGTTTAGTTAAGTAGCCCTCACTTGCTGTTCCCTCCTATCTTTCCTTTTCTCTTATACTCTATGCAGTCGTAATGCTAGTTTTCAATTTCTCCATATTGATGACTAATCTGTTTAAATCCCAGATGAACAGGGTGCGGGGGCAGTTCAGTAATCCATTGTTACAGGATTTAAGATCTCTTTTTAAAATATTTTTTTAGCCCACAGGGTTAAAAATAGCTCACAACATGAACAGGCAACGCTATTTTCCCAAGTCTGCAGAAAGGCAACTGCTGCCTTTTTTTTTTTTTTTTTTTTTTTTTAAACAGCTCCCCCGAACAAAAAAAAAAAAAAAGAAAGAAATAAACAACGCTCTGGTCAGGTGCCTTTCAGCTACTCAGAACCTCATGGGCAGTACTGAAACTGTCATGAGCCATGTGGGAAAGTAGGTGGCAGGGCCAGGACTTTGAATTATTCGTAGGGCAGAATCACTAACAAAATGGAGCCTGGACAGTGAAAAGGCTAATGGAGCAGAAGCCTCTCTCTTTTATCAGCCAGGTGGCGTAGGGCCTTCAAATTTGCTAAATCCCTACCTGGGAGAGAGACATGCAAAAGATGGAGTCACTGAGCAGAACTCAAGGATAGCATGCATGAAGGAATCCCTGCACAAACCTCGCAGCTTGACAAGAGATAAGGATGGGATGGCTTTCTCACCCGGAAATTTTAGGTTAATAGATGTCTTGTAAATCTGTCAAGCCCTGGAACGTGGATTTTGAAATCTATTATGAAAAGATAGAGCATCTGCTTGGTTTCAGATTGTAATTGGGCCATAAAGAGATTACAACATCCATTGTGGAGCATACAAACCTTCATCTCAACACTACCTGTTGAGGACATTACAATATCAGGCACCATAAGCCAGGGGTTGGCAATCTTTGCAAATGAAGGCTCAGCAGGTGCCAGGCATGGCCAGCAGAGGACAGGAGCCACCACACTGACCCTTGTTGCATGCATGGGCATGTGGCTGCTGCGGGGTGGGCCAGCAGGAGCCACCACGCAAACAGGGCTCTTGTTGCCCCTGGCCCTGCTGGACAGGCAGGGCCGGCAGGGGAAAGCAGCTGCAGGGCCAGAAGCCTTGCGTGCTGCTCTAAATGGGCATATGTGCCATGTTCAGCACGTGTGCCTGGGGCTGCTGACTCCTGATACAAACCATACTTTTGCCTATATAAAAATTCACTGATATGACTTTTGTCAAACAGTAGTTATGTTTAGAAGACTGTGATAACGTATGCAAACAATGGCAAACAAAACCAACCTGTACCTACCATCAATATACATTGAAGTATCACCAGGGTTATAAAGAAGAACAATACTTGGGAAGTTACTGGGGTATTCTCCCAACCATGTTTGACCCAAATGCCCTCAAAAGGTACATTATTTGTTTCCAGATGAAGTGAGCCAGGGGTCTGCAACCTGTGGCTCTGAAGCCGCATATGGTTCTTTGGCTACACCCTTGTGGATCTGGGCTCCAAGTCCCCATCTGCCGCCCACCTCCAGAAAACCCCGCAGGCAGTCCATGCCATGCTCCAGCCTCCTCCAACCATAGGATGACTCTGCAGAGGGACCACTTCTGATTCCAGGCTCTCCTCCACCACCACCACCACCACCATCAGGGGACTCTGTGGTAGGTGCCCTAGCCCAGCTCCTTCTACCAGGAGGCTACACCCATTGTGGTTCTCAAAACACTTGGCTATAGAAGGAAATTTTTTAAAATGGCTCCTCGTATCTTTTGGGTTGCTGACCTCTGAAATAAGCAAAAACAAACAAACAATTACCATTCTATACATTCTAACTGAAGGTTTTACAAAAGATGACATGTAGCAAGACGAAGAAATTCAGAGTTACGGTAATCTGAACAATCTTATTTCTGACGTGATATCTCTACTCATCCTCCACAACAAAAACACAGGACAACTTTACACCTGCACTGAGTTCCTCTTCAACACTGCCATTATGTGTTACATGATCTTACTAAATACTGGCAGTACAACATTAGAGTGTCATATTCATTGAACTATGAACACACCACTTACCCACTACTTGTGCCACCTAGATGACCACAGGCCATCCTTCAACTCATCCTCCCTTGAGCAAAGAACATCATGTCATATACTAGCAGGCCTAGCCAGCTTCCATCTTGCCTTCTGCTCCTCTTCACACTTACACTAGGAATTTTACAATTTTAATCTTTTACTATCTACAGAAGCTTGTATTGCTTATAGCTACCAAATTCTGAATTCTCATATATTGACTGATAAGGTTTGTGTACCTGACAGGAAGGCCATGCTGAGTTTGCAAACTTCTTAAAATTTGTAGCTGAACCATTGTATAAGGAATTTTAAAATGGTCCAACTGCTCAGGTTCCTCAGACAGGTGACAAAGATGTTACTGGAATTGAAAGACTTCCACACGAAAGGACAATGAAAAAAACAAAGACTGGTTTTGAGAGACGATGAATGAGAAGAAACACAACAGAAGTATATAAAAGATTCATCGTGTAAAGTAGGTAAACCAGAGCTCTCTTTTTTACAACCTCAGAAAACAAATGAGGACTGTCACAGTTTATGGCAATTGAATTTCCCCACTGTGGTCCAGCAAGAGCACCCACTCTTGGACTTCTGAGTCCCTTACTGTTGCCTCTCTTGAGTGAAGACACGCAGACCTACCACCTCTGACCCAGCTATTTCCAAGCACGGCTCACTGCCTCATTGTGTTAGTCCCACTACACACACGTTACTCAAAAACACCTGCTGGGTTTTCTCTTCAGAGACAGTTAACAGGTGTGGTTATGATGGCTATAAGGTACAACACAGCACTTCCTATGCAAGTCTGCTTTATCCTTAAGGTAAAAGTCATCATAGAGAAAACGTGAAAAGTAAAAACCTACCCCTATGCTAATCAGATGATCACAGATGGTCCTAATCCTCACATGGGTCTGGAAAAAGCAGTCCCTCAACCCTCCATCTCAGAGGATTCAGTCTATTTACAAGGTCATCACTGCTTTGGCTTAGAACCCAGTCCCTAGAAGCGTCCCCTGTGGACTGGGATCCTGTGGAAGGCCCTGAGGCAGTTTAAAACCAAGCTATTTATAAGACCCTTTCTTTGTCTGTTGGACAACTCAGTTTAAACTAGCAGATGTACCTCTCCCCAAGGGAATGGCTTCAAAGGGCTGATAAGGGAGGAAGGACATCAGTGTTCCCCAAAAAGGTACACACAATGTCCCAACACCACATACAACAAATGCATTTTCAATGCAATGTGCCTCACCAAAAGGTTTTAATCTTTAATTCAGGAGCATTAACTTAATTAAATGAAATTTATCTTAATTCCTTAAGGTTGGTACAGGGCATTACCAGATATTGTCAGTCTGTGGCAAGGGCAGTTGGTGGAAATGAGAGAAAATAAATTCACATTTTTGCTGCCCCTTGTGCTTGGGAGGAGCTTCCAGTAAACATTGGCAAAGCTACCTTATCACCCTCCTTCATATTCCTCCCTTGAAAGCCTAAAAGGAAAAAAACCCCAACAACTTAGCAGTTAGATTGCTGGAAAACTGTTACCACATTGTATCATGCTGAGTAATAGAGTCTTTTTGTTTCTTGTACTCCCCCATATATGTCTGCATCCATCTGCTGACTTGCTTTTCTATTTAGATTACATTCTTTGGGGCAGGGACCATTTTTGTCTTGTGTTTGCATAGCCCCTAGCACAATAAGGTCTTGGTTTCTGACTAGGTCCCCAAAGTGCTATTCTAAAAATAAAAACAATAATAATATATTTTACAGCAGACGCAATTAACGTGCAAAAATCATCACTGATATCACAAGATATCAGTGAGACCAAAGGCCTTCTAGGATCCACTGTACACTTTGTATTCTGCATTACTATTGAAATTGGTATATTTGAATGTGTAAAAAATATATATAATAAAGGTAAATTGATATTTTATTATTGTTTAATAGTCCCATTAATCATGATTGATTTAATTTGTTTTTCTTTAATCACTTGAGTTAACTGAGATTAACCAACAGCCCTAATTTATATGAATGATTAGAACAATAATGGTTATATTAAACACTATACAAAATATATCAAATGTTTATGCTTCAGGGAATAAGATAATCACTAAATGCTGATATTTAAAGAAGAACTTCCCTTATAAATGGGTAATTCCACTATTATATATGATGATTTTTTTGAAATTTCCAAATATGCATATGGCATGAGATACTCTCAGAGATGGAAAACCACAGTAGATGGACCACTGAGCTGATTCAATATGGCAATTAGTAAATGCTAAGAAACATGAAGTTAAAAGATACAACCATCTGCACTATCAAAGCATCTGTCATGGTGATTATATGGGGGGGGGGGAATAAAAAAGGTGTCAGGAACACAGGACCAGAGTTCAGACTAACTGTGTTAATTCTCTCCATCTCCATGCTTTCCGACTTTTGTTCTTGCAAATGGCAAGGTGTTCCTTAAGAACTGTCACATTTCCTTTTGGAGAGGTTACAGTGTTTTTCAAGGTTCTTTGACTTAAGATTTTCAGCCGTATGAAAACTTTATCTCGATTTCAAAGCTCTGCGTCTTGGAACACAATATTCATGATGTAATACCCAGACACAACAGGGAAGAATTGATAGCATTGATCTGTTTGTGTTATTTTAAGGCAGATCCTTAATGTTATTTTACACTGGTTTTATGCCTTCGTAGTACTAATATTTTAGTGAGCACAGGAAAACAGAGTAGTCACAGGTACTCCATTAACACCGCAAGGGCTCACTTGGTAAAGACAGATGTAAAAGTTTGCTAGGATTCTGCAGACAACGGTCTAAAATGTTACAAGTAAATACATGCAAAATCTCATTCAGCCATTTAAAAATAGATTTTAAAAGGGCCCAGCAGCCAAAGGGGATGTGGCTACCTCACATTAAAAATTAACGAGCAGTACAACTAGCATTCAATACATTTAGGCCACTAATTTAGTCTCATATGTCTGCCCACCAAGTACAACAGCAAACCATATCATTCTTCCCACCATAAACAAAGGATCTGGGTTTATAAAAGGGAACATGTTAGATCTCTGAGTTTTAAAGTCACACTGCTGGGTGCCAGTAGGAGGACATATATAATTAAAAAAAAAAAACAGTCTTACTAGTTTCTCATTAATTAATAAATTGACACAACGATACTGAATAGCATAGAAGATTGATATGATCATAGTCTATCTTATAAATGTTTAACTGCTGTTCCTATGTGCCTTAAAATAGTTTCTCCAGATAGATTGTTTTGGATTTCAAATTTTTGTAGTGAAGCAGCTCTAATTTAAACAGATTATGCTCTGTGCTCGGCACTTCCTGTGTCATAAAACCACAGTCACCACAAGTAAGATAACATTTTAAAAAGTTTTAACTCTGGGGGTTAACTTCATTTTTAGGCATCAATTTGGTAAAACAATCATACTACTTTTGAAAAGAGCTACTATATCAAGATAGATACGTAGCTCGTTTAGTGCAAACCTCAGCATTTTGAGTTAATAGCAAACTCAACTCCCATCTGCTTTTGAACTTTGGCCAAATCTCTCAAATGACATTTCAGAATGGCTTATGTGGGCCGCTTGCAGCAGCTAATCCCTCGTTTTGAGATTATCCACTTTGATCAACTAACTCTGCAAGGACCATCTACACAGCTTCAGCAGTGTCCAACTCCACCTCCGGTGGAGTATAAACAAACTCGGAAAACGCACGAAATACAAGTCGTTTAGTTCCATGTAGGGTTAGTACAGAACTATACCAACCTTCTGCAAACTCCATGCAGATCTGGGCTCTTTGCCAATTGCTGCCTCTGAAAACTGCACAAGAAAAGTTACCCAGAGCTTTCAGCCCTGTGCAAAAAGAAAGGCTGTTCTGGAAAGCCTTCTTGTTAACTCCCATTCACATAATTTGATTGTGCTTCACTGCACACTTGCTACTAAAGCCTTGCATCATAATCTGGGTCTGCCCACAAACTCCAAACAAGCTCCATGTTTGGGCTTATGTAACATTTCCTACTACAGTAAAGCACACTTGAATCACAAAGGTCCTGGCAGATAAATAGTAAAACAAGAAGCAGCAGCCTAATTTTATTAATATGGGCAAACCAGAAGTCCTTGCTGATGTAAATTAATCCTTCTGTTTTCACAGCAACTTACCAGAGTTTGAGAAGGTGGTACTTAAACAATTTATCAAGCTAAACACTCGCTGTCCCATTTTTCTATTTCCTTAAAGTAACCTTACCACCTGCAGTGTCTTACACAGATCTATGCAAACTGTCTATCACAACACACACACACACACACACAAAATTTAAAACCATTTACAATTAATATGAATATTAATATCCCAGTTTACAGCTACAAGATTTATATCATCAAGTACAGAATGAATCTCTAAAATTACTTTGTATTCTGAAATGTGAAAATACAGAGACATTCTCTTAAAACATTTTCAGACGGTATCATACAAACCTGTCACACACTATATTTTATATTAGATATATGAATTCCTTCCCCACAATTACTGTGTGGATACTAGCCAGTGAAATAACAATTATATACCTATGACTGAATACACATGTAGGACTGATTAATATATTTACTTCCTGTTAACTCTGCCTACCCTATTCCATTTTATAAAATCAACATTCATCGCCTCATCTATACATTATCTCTTCCGTTGCCACTCAGAGCTGCGGTTCACACCTGAAGTCATTTACTTGTTTACTATTCACCCTTCAAAGCTTACTGGCATTCCCTGACTTGTACGAAAGCACCAGCTTCACTCTTATTTCCTCACTGGTCACTTGAAAAAGTTTGAAAGTTTACTACCTGACAAAGCAATATGGGAGAAGTGGTTTGTATATGGTTTTATTTGGTGGTTATTCTCTTTGTTTTAGTTTAAATGATTATCAAAGCCAAGATTTCTTTTTACGCATGTTGAATTGCATGCAAATACATTTTTAAAAAGTAAACAACTGCTTCCTTCGTTGAAATGCAAAGGTGCTCAGAGGAAAGACATCTGGCTTGTAAGAGTGTCTTTGTGTTGTCAGTTTACTTATTTCACCACCAAGAATAGCAAACAGAAGCAAGGAATAGCATTTAAGCAGCTTCCTTTTCAGGAAAGCATAGGAGCCTGGAGACTACCATTCTAATCAAACAGATTAGAAACAAATAAACCAAGCCATTGCTGAAGCTCATTTCACATGTCTTGCATGTTTAAAACACCAGATAACAATCAGTGTTTCCCTTTCTTAAGAACTTCAAAAAAGGGTGGGAGTAAATTCCGCCTGACCATTAACCACATGAAAAAACAACTCAGAACTACAAGGACATTTTCCTGGATTTTCATTATGAAAATACACTTCACTCCACCTACAGTTACTGTTAAAGTTTTTTGGTTTGTTTTATATTTACTGCATAGTACTTTATCGGGCCACTAACAATTACATTCTAGCAGTCCTCTGCTTAAGTTTGGTGGTCCACAGAATTCAACTAGTGTATAGGAAAAAACACATTGTTGTCTTTGTCCCCTTGCCGTCTAGCATTTATTTTTCTTTATTTCTGCCCATTCCCTTTTAGAACTGGCAAGGTGAAGATCCAGAAGTGCTTTATTTGCAAAGGAGGACACGTGTCTGATCATGCCACTACAATCTGTTTATTTCTAATGCAGTGGCATTTATAAAATCCTGCAGCTGATTGAGGGGTGGAGGTGAAGGTGAAGGTGAGCATTTGAGGTTCCCAAGGAGCTAACAGCAAATCAGGGGCAGCGGCTAGAATCAGGAAGCATGGCAAGGTAATTTTACAGAGAGAAACTTGGAAAGCGTAATGGAATAGTCATACAATGGCTTTGACGGAAAGCGCTCTGATTTTACGCTTCTCTTTACCTTAAGCTGGCAACACATCTGTTTACTGCCTCAGTATTTGGACTTTCTCTCATGTTTCCTGAAACACAGTTAGAGCTAGCTGACATGTGGCGTGTGATACAGAAGCTTTCAAAGAAAGTTTAAAATATTTAAGGAGTCTGGTGGCACTTACAAAAACTAACAAACTTATTTAATCTTCACAAGTGCCAGCAGACTGATTATTTGTTTTGCTGAATGAAACTAACATGGGTACCCCTTTGGAACTCAAAATATTTAGTGAATCTGAATTTATTCTTTCACAGAATGCTACCTTTGCATTTCCCAAAGTAGGTACTACTATTTCATGGCACTTCAGAGAGCTTTTCTGAAAAAGAAAAACAGCCTGTCCACTAATAAAACTGGAAAAGATGTTGGGTTTAATTTCCTTATGACAATAAAGGTCTTAATGGTTTTTAAGTTCTGGCTTCTAAAAGTACTGTTCAAAAACATAAATCACTAGTAGATTTTAGATAAACAATTTAATTTGCCAGTTAACTGGACCCTTTCTAGGTTGAGACCTAAAATTAGCCCTCTGAGCTGAGGTTTGGTTTGTGCGCATCCACGTCATGCTACCCCCCTCTCATCCACCACACTCCGCTTGTCAGCTCCATTCTAGGAGCAGGCAGAGTATGAAAATGACAAGAATCCTGAATTCTAAGGATCAGCCTGCTCACAAGAATGGCGCAGGAAGGTAGAGCAGGGAGGGGGAGAAACAGTGTGATGTGCCTGTGCAGGGAAAGAAAGCTCCTTGATCACCCACCAGAGTAATATTCACTTAAACTACATTGGAGCGACAGTATTAGGAGAAAGATGACTTGCCTGGGAAGAAAAATGTGCCCGCTCCTTTTCATCGCCTGTGAGCATCTGCATGAATGGAGGGTATATGACAACACATTAAGAATGCTATGCACACAGGGCACACCAAAAAGTATGGCAGAAAGGTTTGTATTAGCATTAGTTTTAAGATGACCATGCTGAACGAATAATGCAGAACACCTCAAATAAATGCCAGCAGCCATTATATTACAAAATAATGCATTCTGCATATTTCATAGATGATGCAAAAACCGGTTTTCGGAATGGCTGGAGAATTTTATGCAAGATTAATAGGACTATATTTGTACCATGTTCCCTGTGAATCTTTCTTACCATGTGTGATGCCTGTGTAGCTGTTATGTAATAATCTAATATTACTGCTATGTAACAATTTTATGAACCTTATGTGTAACCTGGTCAGTGAAGCAAAGTTATTGCTTAAACTATAAAAACAAACGGCGTCTAGTGGCACTTTTAAAGACTAACACACTTATTCAGTGTATGAGCTTTCATGGGCTAAAAACCTTGTGCATTAAATAAATGTGTTAGTCTTTAAAAGTGCCACAGGATGCCCTGTTTGTTTTGCTGGAACAGACTAACAAGCCCCCCACCCCAGGATCTCATCACCATGTACAACCATAGTGGGTTATTAGACTTTCCTGTACCAATGGATTGATCTGCTGACACTGGTGAAGCGGAATGTTTAAGAAACACCTAAAAGGATTGAATTCAATGGGAACTTTCTCCAGGAGGAAGATGACAACCCCAGATAAAGACACCCCACCTCATGAAAGACAATGGCAAATTTTTGTAGCTCTTACATCCTATTCTCAGCCCTTGTTCTGCCAATGATAGGTTAAAGCAGTGACTTGGTATTACAAGAACGGGGCGACCCAAAAGACTGAAAAGCCGCTTTTGAAAGTTTCTTCCCCTGAAGAGGAAAGAAACCACTTTCGTCTTAAGGACACGGACTTAGAGAGGAGATTCCACGGGTCTCTGGGGAGGCTCATATGAAGCTTAGAGCTACCAGGATCCCTGTGTGGCAGGTAGTTAGATACCTGGTATCTAGACACACATGCAGTCTTTCAGCATTTTTAAGATGGGCTGTCTCTAAAATGCTGTTGTTTGCTGTAAGGCAGCAGTTTGCTAGAGGAAACAGAACTGCTGAGTCTGAGCTTAAGAAAGGTAATCACAGGGGTTACTGCTGAGCTAACCACAGTTTGTCACAGGGGACTTCAAGGCTTGGAGAGTAGGGCAATGATGTGATTCCACCCCAAAAACATGTGACTTGAGATCTAAGACCTGAGAGGAGGTGCACTCAGAGACTGGTGGGAGATGATCAGAGATGCAGGTAGCCTGGGAACTGAGACACCTTGAGACCAAGTTTAAAGGCATCAGAAAGACCCACTGTACCTTATGTCAGATTTTAAGGTCTGATATCCCTCCAGGGTGAGGAGTGAGTGCACCATACCCTCCTGTGAAGCTGTGAGCTCTCCCACCCCTAACGGCATAAGCTTTTCCTTCTAGTCCCTGCAGGGACATCAGATAAATCGACTTTGGAAGTTATGACAACATTTTTGTCTAGGAAACGTGCCACTGACCCAAGATTCAATTTTTCCTGCCCTAGTACTCCTGTTCTAGGCATCATAATTTTTCATTTTCAGTTTTGCTTGTTTTATATTTTTGGTTCAGAGCTTACTTGTGGGGTAGCAAGATTCTGCAATTCTGCTGAGCAGTGGAAGAAAAGGAGGAAACATCTCTGGCAAGTTGATTAAAAAAACAGCAGTTGCTTGATGCTGCTCAGAGTTTGGAATATTAAGGTAAATCCTGGAAAGAGGGATTAGGGGACTGAGAGGAGGTGCATGATAAATTCACTGGTATATGAGCAAGTTGTATTGTTCTGTAGTCTATCAATTCTGCATATGCAGTTCTTCTTGTATAAAAATCATATATTACTAAAACCCACATCACACACAAACACTAATGCTTAAAAATCATTCTACCGATTTTTTTTTTCTGTTTTCAAGGTTTACAAATTTCATAGAAATAGATTTCTTGAAAATATTTTCAATCTCAGCTGTAAGTGAACATCACCACAACAGTCAGTGATGGACTGCAGAAGTAGCAAGTGCTTCTAGCATGTTCTAAATAGCCAATAAGTCTCTTGCTTCCCAGTATACACACCGGTAAACTCTGCAGAGAGAATGTGATTGCTACCCAAGCTCAGCAACTGGCCCCACCACCACTATAAATCTAGATATTATGGGAAGCTCCCTAACCAGAAAAACACTCCCTTCTTAGCAGCTGGAGCTAGAGTCTGCATTAGACAAAATTCAGTGACAGTTGCAGTAAGATTCACTCTGTGTCTAATGCGATGCAGCCAATGAGGTTTGCAGTATGTACCCATATAAAAAGTTACACCAACTCCCCTGAGCAACAGAAAAGAAAGGGAAATTTTTAGCAACTGAAAAGAAGCTCTGTGGCTCAGATGTTAGGTTATGGGCAAGAAGGACAGAGTGCAACTACTATCCACCCTAACCATTATGCCCTTCATAATAAGGAACCTTCAGCTCTAATGCACAGTCTGTGGATCTGAACTACAGCACATTGTACAAATCAAGTGCATGTTATGCATCCATGAAATCAAGATCTTTGTCATGGATAGGTTGAAGGCAATAAACAAAAATCCACGGAAGCCTGTGAGCTATCTGGGGATGAGGAAAAGATACTGACAGTCTGAGCCCTGTTACCCAGCTACAGGACTTGAGGTGTAAGCTTCTCTTTCTCCATTCTCTCGAAGCAGGGCTCAAACCACCGGTGCCCCCCAACACCTCCTGACAGACTGTGGACTTTGGTGACCTTTTGTTTATTGCCTGCAATGTGCCTGTGATTTTTACTTAAAATATTGGTGACAAAATCTTAACCTTATAGTAATTAATTAATATAGCAAATGCGGCTATACAAAGCAACTTCGCTAACTTACGCCAGCAGTTTATCGTTTTGAGAAGAAGTGGCCGGCTTTCTGGCTCGCACCTATGGTTACCCCAGCTACCCCACAGTGGTGCTGTGAATCTTAATTCATGTTTCTAAAGCACTCATCATAATCTACAGCTGAACTACACGTGAAAATATTACTTTAATAATATTCTCCTCACCAGGGCAGTTAATATTACCATATGTATATGTGACAGACATGGCAATTTCCTGCAATATCCTCAGGAGACCTTAAGGTAAGTGTCTTTAGGGATCAATGTATGAAATGCTTTATACAATACTGTGGTCTGGGATTGTGTAAGGGGGGATATGTGACTGATGAGAGACCTGGGCATCAAAGGATCATACTGAACAATGTGCTGCACAAGAAGGGACTCCTGGAACAAAAACTAGAGTGGTTTTTCTTGGGAATATCTAGGGAGAGGTAAATGCAAATTTCCCACCTCCAATTATGCGAAAACCTAGCCTGCCTTTTGAAGCCCAGAGTGTAATGAAAACTTCTGTGCTGCAGTAACGGTCAAGTACTTCAGTATCATCCAGCTCTCCTCCAGGCAACCGAAGTTATCAATAGCAGAACAGCAATCCCCCACTATGAATTTCCAGGTATGTTAATGAACAATGTTTAGTTTGTACAAATGTGTACTTCGCAGGAGCTCGACTCAGTTCAAATCTCGTTCTACAGCTGCTAGCTCATCAGCGTTCTACAAGGCTGTCTCACAATGCTGCAGAGGTTCTTCTTTAGTAAAGGGAGCCGGGTGTACCCCTACCCAACCCACTGAAGCAGTGACATTATATGTTGATTACACACTAATGTTCCATTTGACTGACAAATGTGACAGACCGGGTTCATGGGAATTATTGGAGCCACACTCTGGAGTACGTGTGACCATGAATGCCATCTCTAAAGATCAGGAATGTTCTTTGCTGGTGGAGGGACAGACGGCATCTCTAGTGGAAAGAGAAGTCTCCATTTTAAAGCCACTGTGCACATTTCAGAGCTTTGAGCCAAATATTTCCTGACAGCACGTGTCTCGACCGAAGGGAAACTCAATTATGTGGGAACTGCACTGCCTCTGCAGGAGCCATGCTCAAAGCCAGTACCCAGCAATGAAGAGTGGAATTGGAAAGTACCCTACCACTAGGGGAACAAAAGGTTTTATTTTATTATTAACTGGGAAAAAATAAATGCTAAAAACTTACCCTTACTGTATACCAACACAATCCAAAGAAATGAATTATTAAAGGTCTGGAGTAACTCGTCTTGTTTGGCACCAGCGGAGATGGAGGGCAATCAAAAGATCGAACCAAACTCGGTGAATAACAGCAGGTAGGAAATCATTTACATGAGCTCTTCACCTCTGAGTAGCCCCACAACATTAGATCCACAATCAGCTTCCCTCCCCACACTTTCTTTTGCCACTGTGCAACGGATCAACCTGTCAGATTACTGCACAGCCACCACATGAACTTTGGGGCCAAGCAGACTGCACAGATTTTAGAGTGAAAAGTCAAAATACTGTCCTGTCAAAAATGACAGAGCCTGCATCCTCCAAGTGGGAGCCAGACACTTTTCTAGCTATCCAAGGAACTAATGTGATATTATAACTACAACTTCTACTCAAGGATCTTTAACATATTCCGCTAGGATGACAACTTAGGCTTGTGTAGTTAAGTTTAATATTTCATTGATCTATTTTAATTTTTGTCTTCTAAATTTTCTAAAAAACTTGGACAGAATTCATAATTTTGGAGCACTTCACAGGGCAGGACCCACATTATTTACCAAAGGAAATCATGTAAAACATTTCTATGTTTTACTGCATGACAAGCTCATTATACATCTTACTATTATGAAGGCCTTACAAAGAAAACTAAATTCAAATAACGAGTATAACACTACTTGCAAAAATTATTAACTATCACAATAAATTTCAAAACTTTTGAAGTACTTTAGCCTCCACCGATGCTGTTTTGACACTGTTTAGAAAATTACAGAAAAGGCAATAGTAGAAACTCAGATTTAGAAGACAGCCAATGATGTAATCTAACCAATTTTCTTCCACTTATCTAAACAATTTGACTAAAAGAGAAGTGGGACCATTCCTGTAAGTAGAGCCAATAGGACATTCTCTGATGAAACAGTGTTTCATCAGAAAACGCCAGCTAGGCTTTGCTTACATTACAAAAATTTGTTGACGTATGGTAAGTTGACTTTCAATCATTGCTAGCAAGTGGCTGATATCCATGTTGCTCTCTTTGGGGCACAAGCACTTCCACTGATGTAAGGTGTAGTGTGAGGATTATAGACTCATCTCTCAACTCCGTGCTCGGGGCCAGGAGGCTCCCCACGGACTGCCCCTACTCCCCATTCCCTCCCTGGTACCAGTCAGGAGTTGCAATAGCCATGAGGGGAATTCTTCTCCCCTCCCTGGCCTACCACCAGGCGTTAGCCACCCCCCTCCCACCCAGTCCTGGCTTAGGACAAGCCTCCAGAAAGCTGCTGCCATCAGTTCAAAGTCTTCGGTTCAACTGAGTGGTCAGTCAAGATCCGCTCAGTCAATCTGGAGTTCAACTCAGTAACTCCACCCCCACAAAAAGAGTGGCAATGAGCTGAAGCGATGGCATTTCCCTTTGATTCAGCACAGTGGAGCCACTGGAGTAAGTGGGCATTAGAAAGTCAAAAGGGAGATATTCAAGTTATTTTAGGTAGTTTGCAAATCTCCCTTCAACTGCTGCTGAAAATGGTGGGAAGCATAGGCCACGCCTCAGAGTTTGAAACTGGGCAGCAGCCGCCCACATCCCACCCATCCCCTGCTATTAAGGTGTCTACATGGACACTGTGTCATTCTAAGTCTGCAGACAAAAGCTCTACACTAGTGGTTCCCAGGCTTTTTAGTAACACGGCACACTTCAATGAGACAAACAATTGCATGGCACACCCAATTTTTCAGCTGAGCTGATTGCTTATAAACGTCACATTTACTATGGTTATGATCTTATTGGAGACAACAACATAGTGCACTCAACAAGCTAAAGAAGGATCAAACATATTAATGTTCCAAATCCACCAGAAAAAAAATGTCATCTCAATTTAGCCCTTTGGCTACCTGTTTTGAATGTTCATGTTTTAGAATCAAAAGACAATACCTTGCTTTTAATCTGATGATTAATTTTCATGGGTTTTATTAGTTATAACTTAGGTTGTATAGAATATTGTTTAAAATTAAACAATGTTTGTTTTACACTGATTTTCACTACCTTTGTACAAAATTCCACGGCACACTTGGACAGTTCTTATGGAACACCAATGTGTCACAGCACACTGGCTGAAAACCAATGCTCAACGCAATTCATTGAGGAGGTTTTCGTTTGTTAATTTTGGTTCATTAATCATTACAACTAGATAACCAGGACATCATAGTTATTGTCTTAAATATTTATTCAATTACTTAAAATTAAATGATGTCTGAAGGGGTTAGGCTTTTACCACTTTCAGAAAGTTAACATACCATCAGATGCTGTTCTATTTAGTCACACAAAAAAAACCACAGAGTCATTTGCAGAGCTAGTTTTGGGATTAATTTTTAGTCTGCGTAATACTGTGAAGTTAAGTCAGCAATAAAGATTTACTTACTGGTAACCCTTTTCAAAGTTACATATGTAAATCACATTTATTGATTAGCTATTTAACAATAACGTACAGATGATATTACAGAGGAAATGTTATATACTCCCTCTTCTGGTCGTATTTCAAAAACACAGTTTGTAGGCTTTAAATCAATGAGATATATACTAAATGTCAGTTGCTTTGCTTTGTTTCTGTCTATTTGTAGCATCTTTCCAGAAATTAATAATACAGTCAACTATCAGGAAGTTACTGAAACATCAAACAAAGACACCTGGTAATCAATAAACGAGTAATTAAATGCTCAGTAAGTTTTTTATTTTTAAATCTATGTAATGTCTAATAAGAAGTTTGAAAACAACAGGTTTTCCCCCATTTGGCATGCATTAACCATCTCTTGAGTTTTTACAAGAATACAACATTAATGCAACTTTTTGATTAGCTATAACTTTGTACCACTTCAGACATGAGAGCATTAACCTGGGGACTGCTGTTTTCCTGCTGCCTGGCAAGCAGAAGGCTCAATTATGCACAAAGCACTGCTTTTTTGGTTGGCCTGGTATGAACAATTTTCTTTCCTCTAGTAACGGTTCCAGACATTTTCTCCTGGACATACATACTTTAAGATCAGAAGGCATTCTTCTTCCTGATGTTATAAAAACAGTGATACATCCTACAGATCACAGCAGAAGCCACATTCACATCTTAAGTGCCCCTTACGTTCTAAGAAGAGTTTCTCACGTTATAGAAATTAAATTGTTTTATGTTAACTGGAGCAACAGGAGAAAATGTACTGAAACAGCACAGGCAACACTGTACATTGAAGCATTTTAGTAATCACCTATGCACCCATGAACATTAGAGGCTACGTGCAATGAAGTGGGAGAAATGTCAAAAAATGGGCTAACACTTCTTCCCAGTGCACACTTATGTAAAATGGTGCCTTCACAAATTATGCGAATGCAATCACTTTCACTGATGTAATTTTAAAGGAAGAAATCATGACAGCTTTTTATTGTAATCCTCTTTCCCCTTCCTTTTCCCAAAACATTTCTATTTTTAAACAGAAAACTTGCCAGTTTATATAATTCTATCCATTTTTAGAATTTATTTTCTGCTTTGAACCTATTTTCCCCTAGTTTGCTTATCTTCTACTTCAATGATTTTTCCTCTTTCAATATCATACTTCACTTCTGCATTTGACTCTGCCATTTTAGTTACGTTTCTTTGTTTTCTTGTTTCCTCCCATCCACTTACCCTCACAAAGTCTCACCTCCTCTCCAGTTCAGCAATACCAAGGGTTTTTCTTCTCTGTTTTGTTTTTCCCCACTTTTCTCCTCCTCCCTGGATATGCCCACCTGTGGCATCACTGGCACTGGGCACAGGGGGCACATGCCCTGAGTGCCCCACAGCAGCAGCTGCCTTACCTAGCCCTGGCCAGAAATCTGAGATTATGGGTTCTTTTCCCATTACAAAAGGTAATTTGACTTCAGGCTTCCCATGGTTTGAACCTAATAACTGCTCTGATTTGCTGTTACTGTGTGACCTGATCCTATGTTTTACACCCCCTTGCATTTATTTTCATTCCTTTCTGTAAGTTCACCCATCTTCGAAGCATCTGAGGAAGTGGGATTTTCTCCCACGAAAGCTCATGAGAAAAATAAATCTGTTAGTCTTAAAGTGCCACACGACTCCTTGGTTTTTTTTTTTTTGCCAGAAATCTGAGGCCAGGCTGCCCGCAGTGGCAGCTGCCTTACCAGGGCCTGCTGGCAGCAGGAGCCCAAACCAGGATCGGGTCTTTTTCCAAGGCAGCATCGCTCCGAATACCCACCCTGATTACAACCACTGAACCACAAGGTTGCAGGGGCTCACCTCCCCCAATAAAGACTGATTTCTGCTCCTAGTGTCACCATTATTGCTGTACCTCTTGCTCCCCGCTCTCTAGGGCCAGATATTACACAGCACTCCTACATTCCCTCAGCATAGTAACAGTGCTGCAGGCCTGGAGAAGTGCCGTAGTTACCACATCTGAGGAAAGAGAAGCTTAGCAGAAATCAGCAAAACTATTGTTCAACCCTGAGATTTTCCATCCTTCTTTTGTGCATTGCTCAGACACAACAAGAATGTACATGAATGATCCCCTCTGGTGAGAAAAGGGAGATGATTGTGAGAAAGAGGTTAGAAGTGAATGACGGAAGGGCAGAATCTGTGCAACATGAAACTCTGTGTATGCATGAAAACAACTTTCCTTTTGACAGTTGAAAAATTGTAAGTCTCCCTTTATCAGGTTCCCTGATTCCTCCTTCCTGGAATTATAAGTGCTGTATTGTTCATTTGAGTTCTGCGGTTCTTGGAATAGTCTACACTACAGTCATGAGAACACACATTTCTCAAAAGAAACAAGGCAGGGAGTCCTTATAAACACAGAACTCTTTTATAGTTGGCCACATTTCAGGATTAAACCCTTGGACAGTGTCCTTTTAACAGGGCACCCTTGTCTTACAGGTTTTCAACTAAGGGCTACCATCCCTTCTCTCTTCTTCATGCCAGCAGGAAGCCTCCTTTTTCTTCTCTGGTGTAAAACTCCTCCCCACCTTCCTGGCATTCCTCCCTCAAACAGGTTGCAGCTTCAAACTTCTGTACACAGTGCTGTCTTGGGCTTTCTGCCAATTCCTCCACGCCTCTGGCCCGCCCCCTCAATGACTGCTACCCCCTTTGGCTGGGACCCAGGCAGAAGGCGTGGTTAAGAACTAGAAAGAGCCCTTACTTACGGAGGAGAAGAAATCCTTCCAGATATACACAGCATGAAAAATTGATGCAGCCTGCAGACCGTTTGAAAAAATAATCGTGTGCTGGGATCTTCTCCATGTATCTTACTAAGGACTATAGGTAAAACTTAATATGATCATTTAAAAGTCTCTATCATTAACTTTTGCAGCACCAATCATTTTAGAACAAATGGATAGTCTTACCCCTTGATCCCAAATTACTCCTTTAAACTTCCCAAATGAAACTTCAGGTATGTGCATTTAACAACCAGAGTCTAATTTATTAAAATTGCTAATCTCATTCCTGATCCTCAGTTCTGTTTAACAATATTTTCAGTTAGTTAAATTATTCCTTCCCCATGCATAACATTCACATCTCTATAGGAAAATGAGCACGACTGGCTTCTTTCCCCACCAATCCCGATGACTTTTGCTTCTTCTTCCCACTTCCCCCTCTCAGCCATCAATCCTGAAAAGGGAACCATCGGGATTGGAATTGTCATGGATGACTTTTCATCTTTAGATAACAATTCGAAAATACTTCTACAGCTTCTCCCAAATGGAAGAGAAGACACTCTCCCTCCACCGTGTTTCATTTACTAGGTGATTTCTGCACTGTGTACTATCTGCTCTAGCAGATTAGCACGAAATTCAATTTGCAGTAACCAATCTGAGACAAGAAGAGAAGAAAGTTTACTATGGAAATTTTACATGTGAAGTATTTTAGCACATATTGTACTGGACATCCAGTAACATGAATGACAGATTAAGCCAGAAACTGTACAATGATTTCCTTGGTTTTTAAGTTTGAACCTCAACACCACTGTGCTTTGTTAGTAAATACTACTAACAATGAATGGATTACTTTGCTGCATGCTTACAAGCATGACTTGAAAGAGCCAGGTGCCCACAAGAGAAAAGCAGCCTTACTGGCAACACCCATCAGCTTGTTCAAAAACTAGGCTTTAGTTTAATGAAGTTTTAGTGTTGAGATGTGTAAGGAAATATAATCGATCCAATTTTAAGGTAACATTACACTTAAATACAGTACACAATTACTTTATTCTCTAAGATTGCAGAGGGTTATAAACCCTTACTTAGCTAACAGGTTACGGGTGTGCATTACAAACCAAGGTTATAAGCAGGGCTTATTTACAGCAAGTTTCTGTCCAGGTGGTATTAATTTTTTATTTAATGATGTTGTATTTAAACATAAAGTCACCAGTTCAAACATTTTTTGGAACCAAACCCTATGCTAAACTCTGAGCCTTTCTGGGAATAGGACAAAACAATTTTTACAAAAGGTACAGAATTTCACAGAGCTCTGCCAAGAAGAAATTAAACTAGTTGTCACCAGGCCCAGAGACTAAAACCCTGTTGTTGCTACCTAGACTTCAAAAATTACTGAACCATTACAGGAGACGGCTTTAGGATTATTGGTACTGGCTGAGTGAAATTCCTACTATTTCTGTAAAGTATATTTATATTAGTTAAGAGTCCTCGATGAAGAACAGGCACTTAATCATTGAGAAAAATTAGTCAACTACCAAATGGATTGCTAAATGTAATGAATCCCCATCCATCCATCCCTAAGTCATAAGAGTTCATGCAATCACCAACAAAAAAGCACAGGTGCCACTGTTTGGGAGCCAGGTTGAGAACATTCCTTTCCTATCTGCTTTAAATATTGACTGGTACACACACTGTCTTTGACTTTGTGTATTTGCCAATCACACTAACTTTTTCCAAAAAACACACACCTAGAAGTTAACAATACTTACGTACGCACAACTTGAATACTGATGTCAGATTCTCAGTTTGGTAAGTTACTGTCACTTCCAGTTTATAGTAAACAAATAAGCCTTTGATTTATGTTCAATCTACAAAGTGGGAAAAGCAACTAAATGCAACATGTTACGCTGAAGGGCCTGTGATACTAAGTTTATGTGATATCAGAACACATTAACTTCCTCCAACATATTACAAGGGTCAAGTATAGCAATGCTGATTACAATTAACCTCTGTCAAATTCAAGAAGAGTTAATGGGGTCACTGATCTTGATTAAAATCAAGTTGGGTATCTTACTTCTAACCTGGGTAAAAAGGTTTGAAAAAATTTAACAGACCCCTACTGGGCAGCATACAGAGAATTAAAACCTGCTCCGTGAAAGATGGATACAACACCTGAATGAATGGAGGGGGAAGGCAAATTAAAGAGCTTTTGCAGAGAGAAAAAACAAACAAGGAGTCCTGTGGCACTTTTAAAGACTAACATATTTATTTATCATACGAGCTTTCGTGGGAGAGAATCACATGATAAACACATATATTAGTCTTTAAAGGTGCTGCCAGACTCCTTGTTTGTTTTGCTGGACCAGACTAACACAACTATCCCTTTGGAACGTAGTATGTCAAGAAACAATCCAGTGAAGGATGAAAGGATGAGACACCCAACCCCCCCAGAGCATTCAGAAGCTGAAAAGAGACTTGGTGCTTAGTACCCAGCAGGGTACTGTTCTTGGACTTCACCTTTTGTATCAGCCTCTAGCTAACAGGCTTCTGACAAGGCGAAGCTCCCCTTCTCTAGCCTGTTGAAAGGAACAGGTATTTTCTGTCTCTTTTCTTCCTCCTGACTGCTGTACGCTCTGGGAGTGTTCTTTGCTACTCTACCTTCAATCCTAGAGTCATCGTTGCTGCAAAGGGAGGATAAAGTGAGCTCTACTGTTTTAACCCTTCCAGTCTCCGTTTTTTAAGGTTCCTGCTGCTGCAGGGAGTTTTCAAAAGAGCAGCAAGGCGACACTGCCATTCTGAACAGTTAAAAGCACTGTGGCCCACATAACAGCAGAAGTGAAGCTGAACAGAGTCATTAATCTCATTTGTCACTGCATACCAAAGCTATGAGAATCAGCAGAGGCACGAGACATGCCTGTCTAAGGACTCAGCAACTATGAGTGTATCATTTTCTCTTTCCGATATTAACACTTGTATAGCTATCTATAGCCATTCAATAAGTAAACAAGCACTACAGGTCTCATCCGCAGTTCACAAAATCCTTTTTAAAGTGGCTAAACATTACTATTCTCCATCTTAGGTGTAGAAACTGAGGCACGCAGAGAGGTCAAGTGATTTGGCCAAAAGCACAAAGGTAGTCACAAGCATAGATTAGAACGTAAGAAGCCTTGGCCTTGCAAACCCATGTTTACGCCCACAAGAACATGCTGTTTCTCACACAGCTGAGCTGTCCTTCCTTCTCATGGAGCCTAAAGTCAGATTAGCTACTAACCAGGTAGTGGCTCATTGTAAGCACTAGGCTGGCAGCCAGCACGTGACAGAAAAAACTGGTGAAAACTCTTAACCACTACCAACAGCCCAGGTGTACTCCACAACCATGCACCACTCTGGGGTGACCCCTAAAAACTGTTGAAACCATGGCCATGTGTTTCATATGCCGCAAAGACCAGTCACAAGCCGAAGTATGTGGAATCTTTAACTTTACATGGGGGGTGGGGGGAGAATAACCCCACACCAAACATAACACAACACACCTACTGGAACAAACTTTGAATCCTAGTACCAGTTTCCATCAGTTTAGAGTTGTCATCTGAAATCAGAAGAGCTCATAAATCATCAGCCAGGGATGGACTGTGAGGCAAAAAGAGGAAGAAATCCAAACAGAGGATGCCACTGGAGAGCCACATTAAACAGAGAAAGATTCTGCAATGACTGGTTGATGAAGGAAAAGAATAGTCACCTCTGGATCAATGGAATGTATTTTCTAACAAGACAAAGAACAAGAAATCTCAAATTCTCTTCCGAATGTACAGAAATGTACTTCTGGTGTAGGCTCATCACCATATGTTAAAAGTGTAGAATACTTTGAATACACTGTATGCAGACAATACACATAGCATAAGCAATCTGCCCCAAAATATATAAAGAAACTGTATAAAGCTTCCTGTGTGGCCAATGACATATTTTTCCAGCCAGGACTTAATCTGATGATCAATGGATAGAAGTAATTGCAGTTCTTCCCACAACTAAAGCAACTTTTTTCTCTCACTAGCACCCCAAAGGTATCATGTATGCCAAATATGAAATTGTATTTGCAATTCAATTTTAAATTATTATATTTATTCTATAACACTGGTCACAGCTGACAAACTACAATTATTAAATCTCACATATATTTGTTTTATTGACTCAAGAAAACTAAAATTTAATTTGATATTATGACAGATGAGGAACAGCTCCAAATACAGACAAACACAAACTGGACACAAGTCAAATAAAATTTAAATAATTTTTGTGTAATTAAAATATTTTGCTAAAATGTTAAGTGTGGCATGTTTTGAGTAAAACTATATTTTGATTTATATAATTGCATACAGTCTAGAAGAAATTTAACATGGGAATTAAAAAACCCTTGGCCTGCCTTGTCTTGTAGTGTATCACAAACATGCTTTGGAGGAAATTACCTCATTAAGTTCAGCGAGTAGTTTGTTTACCCTTCCTCTGACAAAAGTGACATTTTGAAAGACAATATTCTATAGTGGAAACTAAAAACGCCATCATGACAAGCTTTAAAGAGTATCAAGTAGGAGCAACACACGGCATCAGAAGTTGTATAGTATTTTAAGAGATTATTTGTCCCATAATATTCCAGAACAACAACAAAAACAGTGGGAAATCTATCTATATAGTCATGACTTCATGGCATTTGTGATTTTCCCAAACGTGGTGAGATCTGCCTTTTTTAACCCTTGAAATAAAACTACAAACCATAAATTTCACTGAGTAAAATATATGATCTTGAGAAACAGCTGAAGAAAATGATCATCTTCACTTTTAAAAATGAACACAAATCCTCCATGTTGCTACTTAATGTAACTTGACAACATTTATATTTTACTTGAGAAATGTGTTTCCATTACTTATATGGTTTCTTCAACTCACGCATGTTGAGTCAGCTATGTACGCCACTGTTTAACGTTATTAAGTGTCTGTCCGTCATATCGATAAGCAGCTTTCACATTTATTACGTTTAAACCAATCTCCAGATAAACCGAAGACTGAAAACAGCTAAAGATTACCCTAAGCTGTTTCAGACAGAGTCACATTAATATGTCTTTTTCATTTTTTGAAATTATTTAGGAAACTAAACTTTTTTAAGAGCTTGCAACTCTACCCACCCTTATATGATTTCCTCAATCACCAATGACTCCACCCGCTTTGGGCAGACACTCCCAAGCCAGCATATAATAAATGGTTTGGGGCATGTGATGGTGGTCGTTGGGTTTTGGGCCTCTCCCCATGACAGGTTGGGCTGCTTCCTGCTCGAGCAAGAATCGGAAGTGGAAGTGCGTGTTGCTAGGTTATAGTAGTGTTTGTATCATGTGACTCACTCCTGTCCAATCAGCATTTCCAAGAAAAAAAAAAAGGGGTGGTCAGTCAGGGGCCCAGCTCCCCTAACAACTATGTTAATAAAAATAAACTTTTTTTTTTAAGCACAGATGAGTCAGGGAGCACCTGACTGGTAGCTGATTATTGGTGATAGATATGACTGGCTAAGTCTAAGCTTCATAAGCTCAGTTTGAATTTTTTTGGCATGCAAAACTGAGCTTAGTAAAGGCTCTCTCACCAGAAGCAGCTCCAATAAAAGAAATTACCTCACCCACCTTGTTCTAATATCCTGGGAATGATACAGCTCCAGCTACATTGCATAGACGTTTGTATAATTTTCTTATTGTCCGTAATAGGCCTAAGACAGCAGCTCCCAACCTATGGTCTGTGCACCACTGGTGGTCCACAAGGGTACTGCAGGTGGCCCGTGGGGTTGGCGTGAAAGATAATTACGGCAGGTAAAAATACTGTGACAAGTGCACTATGTTTGTGAGTGAGCATAATAAATTATTAGAAACAGCTGTCTTTTTAATACTCCTTAATATATAAGTTTGACTCCCATCAGCCATAGGCTATGTATAAAATGGCCTGCTCACGTGGTGGTCTGCAAAAGCTTTTGATGACGATGCAGTGGTCCACACAAAGGAAAAGTTTGGGAACCACTGCTATATGGATGATCTCATCACTGTCTTCTTAATTTATGTTAAAGTATCTAGTTCTCATTTACAAATTTTAATGAGAGGCCAATATTTCACCTATGCAGACACACATACACAAATCATACGTGTTTTGGGGAGAAGGAAGTGGAGGTGAAGGTATCCTGGGGTTTTTCACCATCTTTTGCAGTAACACGTTTAGAAAAAGTTTAAAATTTCTCAAGCAGTAACTACCCAAAATTGAGTACCAAACGGTCCCAATCACAACCAGCTGACATTGTTATCCTGTCCCCTCATTCTCTATAAATTGTCTACCTCTACAGAGAGGGGCAGTGGACAGTGTCTGAAAAAGTATCTGCCCTCCACCACTGACTATTTTATATGAAGAAAAGGAATATTGTGAACTACACTGCACTTGAGAAGTTCTTTGTGCTGTGCAACACTGTGTTGGTCAATGTTAGCCAGACTCTTCTAGCGCAGTTTTGACACAAATTTCAGCAGACTTAAAAAAACAAACAAACAGCTGATACTTACAAGCTTACAACTTTCAAGTGCACCATGTTTGCTCAATAAAGCAAAATTTGAAACTATAGTTTAGCTCAGCTGCAACTGTTTGACATATAAAATAGGCTTCACCTATTAAAGAACAAATACACAAACACACACACACATACACTCCCCCACCATTTCAAAACTGGACAACACTGATTAAAAAAAAAGGAAGATGATGACAACATTTAAACATTTTACTAATCTCAACAAGGACCATCCTTTTGCACTCCTGAACATTATTTTTAAAAGAGTAAACATTTTGTGATGAACACAGGATACATTCTTATACTGCATTTACATTATAATACTGTGTGCACCATCAGCTTTGTAGATCATGAAGAGGGAGAATCAAAAATTGCCAGGCTTAATCCTGATTTAACCTCACCCTTAATTATTAAAAATGGTTAAGCACTTACCATAATGTGATTGAAATGCCTGTGGTTTTACGACCTGATTACAGTGGTTACACATCACCAAATAGAAATCATCATGAGCCGGACAAAGACCAAATATTGGCATATCTAAAACAAAAAAGACAAAGGGCATATCGTTCAGCTCCTTACAATTACTGAAAAACAATGCATCAGAGGACCATGATGCTGACACTGAACCATTATTTATAGTACATTCCAATACACTCTGAAAGTGAGAAGAAAGAACATGGCACAATGGTGAGTGTTGAAACATTGCAAACACCACATCTTTTCTTACAAAGCTAAACACACTATAACCGATTCTTGTTTGTACACCTCCACCGGCAATCTGATGTAGGAGTGATTATTTCATACCACCTCCAAAAGGATAACAGAAAGTCAATACATTTTGATGACCTATCACAACATAAGATGTGCTTTATGTATTCAGAAAGCAGTTTAAGCTCTATTTGACTTTCTTTAAACAAGCTCTAAAATAAAGCTCGTTTTCTCTTTAAAAATTTGTAACAATTTTACATGCACAGTCATTTACTAGGCAGTATTACGTGTTTAATGGTCTTATTTGTTTAACTGTGCATTATATTCTAGCCATCTGGTACCAGAGATCTGTCTAACAGGCATAAGAGAGAGAAGGAGATAAGAGTATGTCAGACTGCATGTGTATTTCAGTGATAAACACACATGCTTTCAGCCTTTTCATATACAATTAGTTTCTGCAATGTATTTATGAAAACTAGTTTCTTAAGAGTATTATTTAAACACTTACCAGTAATTTCTGAATTCACTAAGCACAAACTCTACTATAAATCTTAAAAATGGAACCTGTAAAGGTATTATCCAATTATTCAGTGATTCAAAAAAACCCAAACACATCATTAAGCAGGTAAATGCAGTCTCCTGAATATATACAGCATAAAGTGGTCAGTTAACATCTTCTAATAAATTTTACATAATCTTAATAGTTAAAAATAGTTTTCCTACCTTAAAGAACACTCAAATAAATGCATGCATTTATATGCAAATATTAAAATATAATTAAATGCAACCTGATTATTAATTTAATATTGACAACAGTATTACAATTTTTTAAACATTAACATGTGTCATGGACATCAATGTTTCATGTATTTTACAGGAATAGCATATTCTAATAATTAAACATGTTTGAATGATGTAAGAATTGAAAACTAATTTTATATCATGCAACTTTTTCTGAAGGAATTAATATAATCACAATTCTGCAAAATCCTACATGAGTGCATCCCAGCACTCTTTCAGAAACCCAAACTCAACATGGCTCTGCACAGACACAGGGCTTGCCCACACTGACCAGCTGCCACACTCAGGGCCTATATTTCTTATAAGATTTTTTTTTAAATATAGGTATATTTTCCATTTAATTTCTTTAAAATCCCACTGTTTGTTTTTTAAAAAGTATATGATTTTAAATTAAAAGTATATAACAACATCCCTCTCAATGGCTGCAATTTTATACACAGATGCGGATAAAGCAAATATGGGTTGAGTATGACTGTGATAAATCACATCTATATTCATCTGTTTTATTTAACTTTCTCTCATATATTTATATTATTAAGAGCCTACCTAAATCATGGGTGCTTATATAGACAGTGAAATTACATTAAAAGACAATTATTGATAACAACTGTAATTTGATAAATAATCATGGTCAACCATTTTATAAAGTGTGCATGTACAACAGCTAGCTTTTACATAAACAATTTAGGCTATGTCGTTAGAGGAAATTATCTGGTAAAACACCAGAAGATGACACAAACTGTAAACCAGGCAAAGCACAGGGAAACAAACCATACATAATAAAATAGGGCACAGACACTAGATTAATAAATAGCTCTTTTCCAATACCTGCCTTCCCTGATAAATATTAAATTACATGAAAATAACTGTACAAACTGTAAAAAGCCATTTGGGGAGATTCTGTGACACGCTCAGATACACAACCGAACTCACAGCCCAGGTGGAGAGGACCAGGTCTAACAGGATTTTAAGCCACCATTGTGCTCTCCCATTGCTGGGCTATTCCTGGGGCTAAAGAGATCCCTGAGTTAATATGGGCGGCACATAGGCCCTGTTCAAATAATGTCAGTGGCCACTGATCTATGAACTGGTTTGAAGGTTAGGACCAGGGCCTTAAAGTGGCAGTTATGACAACATAGGTCCAATGTGCTCCCTCTGAATTAACACTATCCTAAACTACTAAACACCTAACATTTAGTTTGAATGACATTTATAGGGTCATAAAAACGTACAACTAGAAGGGGCCTCAAGAAGTCAAAAAGGCCAGCCCTCTGCACTGAGACGAGGACCAGGTAACTCAGACCATCCCTGCCACGTGTTTATCTAACCTATTCTTAAAAATTTCCAGTAAAGGGGATTCCACAACATGCTGAGAAGCCTATTTTAGAGCTCGACTGTTCTCATAATTTGAGAGCTTTTCCTTATATCTCAGCTAAACCTCTCTTTCTGTAGACCAAGCCTATTACTTCTTGTCCTATGTGTACATGGAGATCTATCGACACCCATCGTCTTTTATAACAGCTCTTATGGCACATGAAAACTGTGATCAAGTTTCCCTTCAGTCATCTTTTCTCAAAACTAAACATGCCCACTTGTTTTAATCCTTCCCTCAGAGACCGGGGTTTCTAAACCTTCTATCGCTTTTGTTGCTGCCTTCTTGACACTCTCCTATTTGCCTATGTTTTGTAAAGTGCAGCACCCAGAACTGGACACAGTACTCCAGCTGAGGCCTCACCAGTGCAGGGAAGAGCAGGACAACGACCAACTGTGTCTTACATACAACACTCCTGTAAACACGGTCCAGAATGTCATCGGCCTTTTCTGCAATGGCATCACACTGTTCACTCCTGTTCAATTTGAAAACCACTGTACTCCCAGACGCTTTCTCAGCAGTACTACCCCCTAGCCAGTTAGCCCCCATTTCGTTGTTGCACATGCCAGTTTTCCTAAATGTAGCACTTTGCACTTGCTATCAAATTACATCACACTGAGTTCAGACCAGTTTTCCCATTGCAATCCTTCAGTGGGCTTGTAACTTCTCCCAGCTGGTGCATTCTGCAAATTTTAAGAGCGTATTCTTCACCCCATTATCCAAGTTGCTCATAACTGACCCCATGACGGGTCCTTGTAGAAGTCCACTAGATGTGCTCTCCCAGTGAACCACTGATGATTACTATTTGAGTAGTGTTTTCAATCAGTTTTGCCCCATCTTACCGTAATTTCAGCTAGATTGTATTTCCCTGGTTCCTTATGAGAATGTCATGTGGGACTATACCAAAGCCTTAATAAAAATCAAGATACTTCACATCTACTGCTCCCTTCCATCTACTGCTTCCTTCCACCTACTAAGCCAGCAACCCTGTCAAAGAAGAAATATATGTTGTATTTCAATAGCCCTTCTGATTCTTAACATACTAGCTTCCCCAATATGCTATTAACAGAATGCTTGCTTTTCTGCAATGTGACAAGATCATAGCATACACTGTGTTTGTACTTCTGTTTGATCTCACACAAGAACACACTTATTTGGTACACCCTTCTTCTTCTTCTGTTCCATCTGGTCATTCTTTTGAGAAAAAATGGTATTCACAGAATCATAGAAACTGGAAGAGGTCATCGAGTCCAGTCCCTTGCACTCATGGCAGGACCAAGTACCCCCATTAAACCATCTCTGACAAGTGCCTGTCTAACCTGCTCTTAAAAACTTCCAATGATGGAGATTCCATGACCTCCTGAGGCAACTTATATCACTGGTTAAGCACCCTGACAATCAGGAATTTCTTCCTCATAGCCAACCAAAACCTTCTCTTTTGTAATTCAAGCCCATTGCTTCTTGTCCTATCATTAGCAGTTATGGGCTATGTCCACACATACACCATTATTTCGAAATAACCCATTTCGAAATGAGCTATTTCAAAATAAAATCCTTAATTCGAAATAAGTTAATTCGAATTAACAGTTTGTTAATTCAAATTAAGGGAAAGCCTGCTTTAGAAACAGCTTTTATTTTGAAATGGTTATTTCAAAATAAGGCTGTTCAGACATGTTGTTTTGAAAGTTGTTTCGAAACAACGTGTCCGAACGGCCTTATTTCGAAACAGCCGTTTCAAAACAACGGCTATTTCAATATCAAAGCAGGTTTAACAGTTTCGAAACAACTGTTGTTTCAAAACAACGGTACGTCGTGTGGGCATGAGAATTTTTATTTCAAAACAACCTTTGTTGTTTCGAAAGAACCACCCTGTGTGGACATACCCATGGAGAACAACCCTTCTCTCTGCTCTTCATGACAACCTCTTAGGTAAATGAAAACTGTGATCATATCCCCTCTCAGTCTTCTCTTTCCTAGACTAAACAAACCTCGCTATTTCAATCTTTCCTCTTAAGTCAAGTTTTCCAGACCTCTAATTTGTGTTGCTCTTCTCCGGACTTCCTCTAATTTCTCCACATCTTTCCTGCAATGAGGTGCCCAGAACTGGACACAAAACTCCAGTTGAGGCCTAATCAGGGTTGAGTAGAGCAGCGGAATTATTTCTCATGTCTTACTTACAATATTCCCGTTAACACATCCCAGAATGGTGTTTGCTTTTTTTTGCACCAGAGTTATACTGTTTCATATTTAGCTTGTGGTCCACTGTAATATCCAAATTGCTTTCCGCAGTACTCCTTCCTAGGCAGTCATTGCCCATTTTGTGTGTGCAATGTACTGTTCTTCCTAAGTGGAGTACTTTGCACTTGTCTTTACTGAATTTCATTTTGTTTACCTCAGACCATTTCATCAGTTTGTCCAAATCATTTTGAACTGTTATCTTATCCTCCAAAGCAATTGCAACCCCTCTCAGCTTGGTATCATCAGCAAACTTTATAAGCGTACTTTCTATGCCATCATCTAAATCACTGATGAAAATATTGAATAGAACTGGACCCAGTAACAGATCTCTGAAGTATGCTGCTTATTTTGCCCTTCCAGCATGACTGTGAACTGTTGATAACCTGTCTCTGGGAAAGGTTATCTAATCAGTTTTTCACCCATCTTATAGTAGATCCATCCAAGTTTTACTTCCCTAGTTTGTTAATGAGGTGATGAGAGACCATATCAAAAGCCTTACTTAAGTCTAGATACACCATATCTACCACTTCCCCATTATCCATAAGACTTGTTATCCCACCATATAAAGCTATTAGGTTGCCCTGACATAATTGATTCTTGACAAATCCATGCTGACTATCACGTAACACCTTATTCTCTTCTAGATGTTTGTTAATGGATTCCTTAATTATTTGCTCCATTATTTTTCCTAGTATGAAGATTAAACTGACTGGTCTGTAATTCCCTGGGTTGCCCCTATTTCCCTTTGTACAGATGAGCACTATATCTGCTTTCTTCCAGTCCTCCAGCACCTCCCCAGTCTTCCATGATTTTTCAAAGATAACAGCCACTCAGACCAGAACTTGCATTCGAAGAACAGAGTTTGTGTGCATTTCAATGCACTCATTGCTCAGAACAAAGCAGAGGAACTGTGCTACATGAAATTAATACAGCGGGTGGTCTGAGATTTAGGCCCTGACCGATTCTCTTTTACAACAGTCCGTTAAACACAAATTATGCATTAAAAACTACACAACAATCTATACATTTGATAAACCTTACACCCCAAACTTTTTTTATTAAAAGTAGAAATATTACATTGCTCAAATACTTACAATTCTAATTTTGAAAATTCTCAGAAAACATTTCCAAAGAAGTGTATTGACTAAATTGAGCGATAAAGACAGAAAATTCAGAAAAAAAAAAAAAATTAGTACAAAACAAAACCGACGAAAAAGCATTCACTGTGCATGCAAATGCCAAACAACTTCACATGGAGATGCATACACAAATTGTCCGAACTGCACTTTCATCTCAAATCTTTACCACACAACTGCTTAGGTAATACCATACCATCTAATTTAGATAGTAAAAGGCTTTTGAAATGCTAGTGTGACAAATCCATGCTGTCTAGCACTTCACTTTCTTTTATATTGGGGTCAAGGAAGGCATTTCACTAGTTGTGTGTAGACGGAAAAACTCAAGAATGGGACTAATGCAAGCTATCCAAGATGAGGGTTGGGTGGGAAAAAAGTGCTGTAATGACTCTACTAACAAACTTATTCTTAAGATATGTCTGGTAAAATCCATAGCACTTTTTATTATTCTTCGTAGGAAAATATTGCTTAAAGTCACAAACAAGACCGGCACCCCATTGTGCCAGGCCAGGACTTACCAAATCCTGGGTGCCAGCTCACCATGGTGCACAGAAATGTCACCATGGCACTTAGCTGTGCCATGCTGTTTAGAAGTGGAACACCGCCTGCTTGGTGCCTAAAAAATGAGCCGCCAGCACCTTCAATGGTACTTCTGCACTGATGGCAAACTGGCAGTGGAGGGGGCATTCTGAAGCGCTGGAGCACAACGAGGCTTAGCTTTTGGGCTTGCTCTTAACTGGGAAGCACATTTGCAAAGCCCTGTGCTAAGTACTATACAACAGAACAAGAAGTAGCCCCTACCCTGGACGTTTTACAATCTGGCTGGACAAGATTGACAAAGTCTTACCACCTTTTTACAAATGGGGAACCAAAGCCCGAGAAATTAAGTGACTTGCAGACATTCACAAAGGAAGTCTGTGGAAGGGCTAGGAACTGAACCCAAATTTCCTGACTCCCATTTAAAAACCCATTTAGTACTAGCAGTATGTTAAGGGAGGTAATTTTTCCCCCTCTATTTTGGCATAATTATTGTGGTGGTGTTCAAGCTGAGCAACAAGCAGTTTCAGAGACATTATATCTTTAGTTCAGAACAAGAATTTAACCTTTGGACAAGAGAACAGTCATACTGTAGAATGTGCATATTGTGCAACAAGTACATTATAAATACTGAAGAACACAGGAAATATTTTTAACATAAAGACATTTCAGACCAAATATCTGCTGTGAGCTAGGGGACCTGAATCATTCTTGTGGCTGGCTCTCCCCTTTTTCCCTCATTTAAGAGCTGGGACATTCTGTAATTAACAATATATAATAATCTACTTTCATATGCAGCTGATTAGATGTCATGCACAGCCAATCTTAATTTAAAAGTCTAACGTAGTTCATACTGTTTGAACAGTGCCAGTTCCAATGTAGTTTCTTCGAGTTTAAAGATGACATTTTTAAATACTTAACAGTAAAGTTTATAGGGTTATGAACTTGTTGTGGAAAATCATGGTAAAAACGAATAAAATCACAGTATGGTCACAGCCACAAAAATGAGTAATTTTTAAGTAATACAAGTGTAACACTTACACTGTTTGGCCTGCCTCTGGCACCCTCCACAGTCAGTTGTGACACTCACCTAGAGACTCTCCTGCCTGCCACCCCTGTAGTTGGATGCTGGGTGGCCCAGCATAGATGGAAGTAGAAAGTCATGGGAGACCACTGGAAATAACAGTTTTAATGACTTTGGCAACCTCCTTAGTCTGATTCTTCCTCTCACGTGAGAGCCCCATAACCAACAGCTCCACATTCATCTCAAGTCACTGGGCTACTATAATGTCCTTCATCTGGGGCTGTTGGTCAAGGCCAAACAAAAAGTTTCATCTTTTTAAATAGATTTAGTATTTACAGGAAGCCAATGGAGAAGCAGCATCTGTTGTAGAAGGTGGGAGTCACAGGAGCTGCACTAAATCAAAGACTTTAGTTGCCTCAACAATACTATGACTGAAAAACACCCTGTGTGCACTGCAGCTCCCAGCATGCATTCTCCTTTTCAGTATGAGCAACTTAGCTACTTTCCCCACTACTGAAGATGTTCTTCATGGGTCAAATCTTTGCAGTGAATCTGAGGGCAACTGTATTTGGCCTATAAGCCATCCCTCAGCCATCTCTGGGGTCAGGTTATTTTAATTCGTGTTGTGTTTTACTCTTGATTGATAACATCTGTCCTCTAGTTTCCTACTCCTGCATCCTTCATCCACTACTATGAAACAACATCCAACACAATTAGCCATTTTATAATTTTCTTCACTATACTTTCTGCACATTTATTTCAGCAGCAAAATGCTTTTATACTAACCAAAAGTCAACTGCAGACAATTTCTACCGAAGAGAGATAACACATTGCTTTTGAGGAGGTGATCTAAACTAGCCCACTAAACCAACCAGCAAGAATCCTACAGTTGAGCAGGTTTGCTACAGCAAGGCGCTTTTATTGAGGAGCCATCTTCTGTCTTACAAGAGTGATGTGTCAACACATTTAGGTCATCTTGTATTTTACACATATTTTTAGTATGGTCTTTTAGTGCCATTTCACTGGGAAAATTCATGCTCACAGCCATAAAAAGTAATATCATCTGTATACTCTTGCTCCAAGACATATATAGACAACATAAAAATTTTATATATTAATGCCCAGCCTTGGCAACATTCAGCTGCTGATTACTACCTATTTGAATACCTATCACACTCTCCAAGGATTCTCTCAATTTCGAAGTTTAATCTAAGATCATGTTACTAATCTTAAAGTTCCTTAGTTAGGATATTTACCACCTACTAAGTCAAATTTCTCATTTAAAACTTTCTTGGTGAAACTTCCAGAAAGCGTCAATGCTGGGGCCAAAATAGTGGAACACTCTACCAGAAAAGATCAAAATGAGCCCTCAATCTGATTGCTTTTAGAGTCCAGTGCACAAAACTCTTCTTTTTTGCAGAAGTTTGCTGACTGCAGTTTAAAACCAAGATGAGAGTGAAAAGTGAAACAAAGGAAGAGGAAGAGAAAGAGAAAGCAAAAATGCAGACGAAAGGCTGGGGGGAAACTACTTACTATTTCAGGGACTTGGTCAAAAAAACACAAAATATGAAGACAAATTTAAGTATAAACTCTACCCACGAAAGTCCTGGATTATTATTTCCACTTTTAACTTTTCCAGAGTTCTAACATTCCCCCTGTATTTTCAGGTAAAAAATAGTTTGATAAACCTAAATACAGCTGTCTAGGCCTGACATACACTATTACAAATATCTTGCTGTTGGCTCCTGTTTCATATAAACTGGCCACGTTAATTCCACAGACTGATGTGAAGAGCAAAATGTTTCAATTATCTAGAACACCTGGCTCTCATAAAAAGATATAACAAAATGCCTTAAGTACAACATAAACCTGATAATGAGGTAAATAGGAAGACTTGCCACTCATTTCAATAGATTTAAAACTGATAGAACAATTTGGAGAAAACTGACAAATACAAATAAAAAAACCTACACATTGCTTTTAAATAAGCTACTTTAGCATCCCTCAGTGATTTCTTAAACTGAAAACAAATCACAGAAATGATCTCTTATGTCTCATTTAGTTCATGAGAAACTGTTCAGAACTCAAAATAACTTTTTAATATTGTGACTGGAAAGCCATCTCGAACACTTAAAGACTTTTCTTTTCATGCTGGTCCTGTCTTCTCCATTTGAATAAACTTAATTAATCTTGTCACTCTAGGGTTCAAAAATCAAATGAATGCAGCATGCTTTAACTTGATTTAAAGTAAAAACGTCAAGTTAAAAATCACATTTTTCTTTAAATGTTTGTTAAGCTAACATTGTTACAAGTAACACATAAAAGAATGTTAAAAATAAGAGTAAAAAAATGTTATAAAAATCTCAACAGCCAGCAAGGTGACTCAAAACACAGATGTAAGAGGTTACACCATTCAACACCTTGTTTAAAAACATATTACCAACCCTTGCAATGCATTGAGAGTCCTGCAGTACCTCCTCTAGAGGCCAGAATCAGTTTATCAAAAAACCTCAGCGTCTCTTTAAAATATAAAGGATGTTTGTAGATCTAATAGTCATGGAGAAAACAGTGAATGCTCAATGCCAGAAGGCAAAAAAGCCGCCCTCGATTATTTGTAAAACATCATGGCTCTCAAAGGTTAGACAGAGACGCTCTGGGAATTACAAATGAACATAAGATTAGAAATGCAATGCTTAGCACTGCTGACTACTAAAGTACACAGCAGAACTGTGACGTCAGTTTAACTTTTTTCACTTTACAATTGATATGTAGATTGACATGAATGTTCATGAGTGCTGCTCTGTTTCTGAAAAATAATATTGAAATACACTGTTTTAAAGATCAAACCTCTTAAAATTATGTGGACATCACAGAAAGCTGAGTGCATGTGTGTGTAAGATATACAATTTTTGTGATCACAACTTTGACAACACCTGGTCTCCTTTGGTTTTTAGCACAAAGATGTAGATGGCCCTTCTTAGAAACAGGGAATTCATGTTTTAGGATAGTTCATTGCATTGTTACGGTCAGAACCTATGATTGGGAACTGACCTTATTCTACCACTGTCTGTACAAAAAGACGACTAGACAAGGTTCCTGGCCCAAAGAATAAGTCTTGCTTGTACCATGAAAATTATGTGATAGACAACTAATATCAGCAATGAGCCTAGCAGAACTTGCACAGAACAGGTTTTTCTCTACATGATTCTAGTACAGTTTTTCCTTGTTGATGCTGGCCATAAACAGTAGGAAAAAAAAGTTTAAGTGGAACAGCATTTAATCAGATCCCTTCCATCTAGCCAACCTCAATGGTAAACTTAAACAGCCAACCTCAAGTGTTCAAAAATCACAAATCAGATACCGGAACACCACCCAATACCCCCAACTCCCCAATCTTGGCTGTGTTTTCTGCATGTTAATAAGTTATCTGCCTTGATTTATAATAAAAACGTTCCAGGTTAAAATATATTTTAGCTTGCTCTTCATTTTTCACAGGAATGTGTTATTATATAAAGAATTTACCTATCCTATAAACAGCATTAAAAAACACGTAAGTCTAAAAGGAAACCAACCAATAGAAGTTTTGGACACACATTTTGAACATATTAAATATTCCCATACACAGTATTTCTAATCATATTTTTTTAAAAAATCCAGATTTTACATATTCTTCCTTTATTAGTTGTGTTCGTATACAAATGCACACACATTTTTTTTTTAAAATGGATTTCTGACCTAAATGGAGAATAGAGATTTGTTCAGGTATCTAATATATAATTTCAAAATAATCTATATCAACTGTATGATTTCTATATAGAAGATTTTTTTAAACAAACATTGTTTTTTTTTAATGAACTTCAATTTGATTGAAGCAAAATAAAATAAGAGATAAGCATGTAGTCATTAAGAATCTGATTAACCAAAAAAAAAAAAAAAGGCAAGGTAATATGAAGAGAAGAGAAACCTTGTCTCTAACCTTCTTTATTATATGTATGTATGTTAAGGACCCAACAATGGTCCACAGAGATCCAGCTAATCACCTGGCACTATTTCATCCTCGTCCTTCATATTAATTTTCCTGGAAGGGCATGTTGTTGCCACTGGGCTATTATTCAGTCTCTCCTGGGAAGTGAGATAGTCCATCACACGCTCACTCTATTAAGTTGTCATGCACCCTATGAAAAAGTTTGGGAGCACATGTTCTAGCACTTATATTTAAAAATGACAATAGTTCTAGACTGCATTAACTAAGAACAATAAGCCAAGTTAAGAAGGGGCTGACTTTCCTTGTTTTGCAAGTGATTTAAATAGTCAGCAAGTATAAATACACTGTAGCTTTTGCAATTAGTAACAAGGGAATTAGGGAACATATATTAATTTTAAAACAATGACAACACTTCAGGCTTTGTGAGTTGAAAGAGATTAATTACTTCATCAATCATGATTTGACACCTTTTGAAACCACTGAGCTTCAGGAAAACTTTAAACAAACAGATCATGCAGTGACATTTTGCTTCATTAATGAGCATCTGCTATCGTTTGAGCATGCATACTGCACATGTTCCTGAAAACCAGGTGCATATACAACAAATGTAGACACTTTTTGAAAATCTGGTGCATGATATATCTATTTGGGCTGTTCCAAATAAGAAAGAACTTTAATTTCAGGATAAAATATGGTAAGACGAAAGGGCATTCCCCATACCATGCTGCAGTTAATCAGCAGTGATGCCTGAGCTGCAGTTCACTTGGTATGTAAGAAGGAGTTGCTGGCAGAGGTTCCCTGCAAGGACCTTTTTAACTTTGGAATTTATGACGCACTCCTACCCTTACAATCTGAACAAACCCTAAAATCTGTTAATCTTGTGGGTAAACTGTAAAGCCATCTCCTTGAGAAGCCATTTGTAAAGGGGTGGTATGACGGTTCTTTGGGGAAGATGAGGAGATTTTGTTTTATAATTTTAGTTTACTGACTGGTGACTAGAATTTGGGGGACAGATGAGGAAAGGCTGCCATTTTGGGGTGGTGACTATGTTTATAGTGCATTTTCAGTTATGATAAGCATACCTAGAACTCAGCTGTTATATTTAAACTCAAATAAATCAAACAAAATATGCTAAGGATATACAGAATGATGTGTCTCTCATTCAAATGACACCTGCTCCGTGGCCCAAAGACCATCTACAATGATGGAGTAAGCTAATTGCATTGCTAGATCCAAACCCACAAACAACGGAATGGTATTGTTAACTGACCAACATCGATGTTCCAAAACAAGACCTTTAAAGGCAATCCGCTGTCTGTTGCCAGGCTCTTGCACATAGACATTCTGTTCTTTGAACAATAACTAGCATTGCTAAGCTGAGAACCAACAAATTGCCCTAAAGGTAGGTTTTTTCCTTCTTTTTTTCCCCCCCTAATTTAAGATGGAATTTATTGTGATAAAAGTTAACAGGATAGAAATAAAGTGTTTCAATCCTGTGAAAATGTATGGATTGTGTCATCCTGTATCCCCAAAAATCAGATTCCTGTCATCCCTCCCCACCCCACCCCCAGAAAGGGCCTTGCAACACTTAAGTTAAAATTACTCTCTAGAAAACCTAAATAGAAACCTGTAGCACTGGTCTTCTTTTGATCTTATGAGGAAATGTATATCACAATTCTCTCTGTAACTTTTTCTCTGGTCCTGTGAGGATACAGATTGAGATTTACAATTGTCCTGCTCTCCAAGATTTAGAATTCGTGAAAAATTTCAATATCCTGACTACTGACAAGAGCAGAGACACAATAAAAGTAGTTTATGTCATGTGTGCATATACCTGAAATGTACGGTGCAGGTCTAACTGGAAGGCCAAAAGATAGATAAAGCATGTATCTTAACAACCAAAATCTATTAAATATTCAATATCATTCTTTGAATACCAATTCAATTATACACAATTATTTAAGAAACCCAAAACACATGCTGAACTGTTTATATAACAGTTCTAACAGCTGTATTATTTTCGTTAGTTTTGTTACAATGAATCTTCCAAAATTTATTTCATAGATTCCTGCCTTATGAAAGTTACTGCCCCTTTTTAGGAACTTAACATAGATTTAGATTTAAATTCAGCAGAACAAAATCCCCACCATATGCAGTTGGTATTCTATCACATGAGATTTTCTTGTATATCTGAGTAAAGACACTAGGTCAGCCAGTTGCAAAATGTATTCCCCATTTGGTCTTTAATTACTTTTTACAGAGTTAATTGCATTTGAAATCTACCTAGCCATTTTTGTAAAATATAGTTTATGTAACATAAAAGAGCTATATGTACATAATAGAGACGTATGTAGACAATTTTTCATCATTATGTACGTCACCACAGAAATCCATGCCAAGTCCAACATTATTTTTGATAAGGTGATCTCAGAATATCAAGGTCTCTTCAGAAAAGTCCATATATTACTATGCATTTTTTGGTGGTAAAAAATATTCAATACATATTCAAGACAAATAAATTCAAAAAAGTTCTACATTAATACTTTACAAAATTAAACTGAACAGAATTCAGGAAGTAGAAAAATCAAGGTTTATATGTTAACATGAAATCACCTACATACAGATTATATTTTTAATTATTAGACTAACGGTATTAAATGTATTTCCGTACATTCACTGTGTGCGCTAGACAGAGAATCTGACAACACAAGAATGGGTTTTTAATTTTCTGATCAGATTGGTATTTAAATTTATAGTTAAAACATTAACAGTTTTTTTGTACTACATACCATTTTCTTTTGTTGTTGGCTTCATACACAGCCAAGGCATGCTGATTTACTTTAGAACAGCTGTCCTTTTGTCATAGATAAAAAGGTGTGGTTTTCTGGTTTTTTAAAAGTTAATATTTAGAAGTTACAACAAATTGCAGATTGTGGCAAACATTACTTAGACTCTAAGAGACACTAAAAATGCACAGCATACACTTTCATGCTCATAATTTTCTCTCATCCATGATGCAGGCATAATTTTTCTCTTTCAAGGATTCTGGTGTTTCAACAAAAATAATTACGATCCTTCCCCATGCAAATTATTGCAGCAGAAGACTACGTAAAAACGGTCAATGCCATCAACCATCCACACCACACTGAAGGAATGGATCTCGGTATGTGTTTGTAAAATCTTAGTGCATACTGACTCAGCAACAGAGTGGTGGTGTTCCAAATCACTTGCAGTTCTATCAATTTTTCCCCCAGGTGAGAGATGGACGGATATAATGTAAGCAATTATTGCTTTTCTAACAGAAATCTATATTATAATAAGATAGCAATGAACAGATCTATTTTCTAAAGAATGAAAATAAATACAGCCTCCTAAATACTGTAGCCATTATTCTCTCTCTCTAACAGTTACAGAGCTTTTCACCAAACCAAATAGTTAGCATTAAGAAGTTAGGAATCATAGCAAATGGTGATACCTTTATGTAACTAATTCAAGAAATCAATTAAATTTGTATATTAAAAGTGTCATCTATTAGCATAAATTTTGATTTCCCTGGTGTGTAATATTTTATTATATGCCACATTGCATTAGGCTTTGAACCTTACTACTGTATTCTACTCTCCTCCCTGCTGAAAATGGCTGTAACTCCTGCGTGATAGCAGTGTGTGTCAGCATTCTTTGAAGTGCCATTTCAAAGACTATGCATCACGGATGTGACACGACACCATTGGACGTTTTACATCATGTACTAGTACGGTACCCAAGGCAGCAAAGCGGCAGTCACACTAAAGAAAAATCAGAGCAGTTGTTAGTGATGATCTCTCAAATGTTTCCAAATTCATACGTGTTAAGTAATCTCATTACCTGAAAAATGCCATCCCCTTTTATTTCATTCCCATCTCTTGTCTACTTGAATATCAATTTCATAAATAAAACAGATTTGGTTTTAATTAAATCTAACGTGGTTACAAGGTTAACAAATGTTTTCCAGTTTTCAATTAACTTCTGGCTGCATCATTCTAAGGTAATTAATTATTTTAACCAATGGTAGGAGGCAATTATTGCTTATGGCATTTCTATTTGGAATTTATTTACTTTGTTTTATATGTCTACAACAGGGTCTCAAACTCAAATCACCACAAGGGCCCCATAAGGACTAGTAGGCGGCTGCTTGAGGACTGGTACGTTAGCCTGAGGACTGCACCACTGAAACCTTTCTGTACAACAATATTGCAAATATCTTAACAGTAGTGTTGTTGTGGGCTGCAGGAAATAGCTTTAGGGGCCGCATGCAGACCCCAGGACGCTTGTTTGAGACCCCGGTCTACAAGAATATAGTTAACCTGATATCACACTCAAGTACCTGTACAATATTTCAGTGGCAAAGTGCAATTCAGAAAAAATAATAAAAGTATTTCCAAATTTATAAGCAGTATATTGCCAAATCAAAATGATCAGTGGCTACCTCATCAGGATTTTAAAAACCTCTAGTTAAGAGTCAGGACTTGTAAAATCACGACGGTTGATGCCCCTTCCTCCCAATCATACATTAAAGTGAGCACAGTGCTAACAGAATCAAAACCACTATGGAAAAGGGAATCTACCTACAGCAAAACTGTCAGCTTTGATCCAGGATCACATGGTCCTTTAGTGGCTTTTTATATATTATATTAAAAATACTTTAGATAAATGTACAAACTGAACCAGAGCTGACTTATCTGCCCAGCAATTTAGGACAATATTGCCAACACTGTTCTGGTAATACACCAACTCACTACATCCTATAACACCTTCATGGAAGAGGAAACTGTCAGCTGCTGTGCTGTAACTTCAAAGATTTGAAAGGAGAAATTCAGCTTTTGCCCTTGCATGTCATCTGCTGCTCATGGCAGACTCTCTCCATTCCCACTGCACCTTCACTTCTGGATACAACAAGTTTTAAAGCACTTTGAACTCTCTCTCCAAAACGTTATACATTAAACATTTTGAGAATAAGGGAACCAGTTTCAGCAGAAGACATACCTCAGACATGGGAATGGGAATGTCTCGAGAACAGTCAGCAGTGTGTTATCTTTTTATAAAACACATTATAGAATACATTACTGAAAACAAAAAACAAAAAAGCTCAGGTTAGACTGTGATATAGAAGGGAAGTCTGAAAAGGTTTGACATTTTTGAATTTTTTTTCCTGCTTGTTTTTACTTAGAACTCTCAGGCTTTGAGTAGTTTTTGGTGCAGAACTCTAGACGTGATTGGAAAACTAGTACAATTATGATGGGACTAGATACTGAAACCTGGTAAACTGAGGCTGAAGGGAATTTAATCAGATTGTAGAAAGCTCTGGTTTTTATTGGGTTTGAGTAACAAACTCTTGATGAGGGCTTCGGAGAACACTTTCCTTTGCCTGTCTAATGTTCTCTGATTCTCCACAGCTGAGGGCTGTGTAAACCTTCCCTCCACTTCTCTAGTGATCTCATAAATACAGGAAAGACAAAAACACATTTTAAAATTTAGAAACAAGAAAAAAAAAAAAGAGACAAATACAAATTTCACCTTAACACATCATTAATTAGGAAAGAGGCACTGTCCCTCCCCCCTGCAGTTGTATGTCAACTTTAAGAAGGGACAGGAAAGAAACCACTAATATTGTAGAAATGTATGGAGTGACCTCATATTGAACACACCATTCAGCTGTCAACATCTTATATCCAAAAGGGCACAGCAGGATTAAAAATGATGAAACAGAGAAAGGCTTCCATATGCAAATCAAAGTGGATTAGAAACACACAGTTCCTGATCCTGAGATATGATTCATGCATGTGGAGTCCTGCATCGAACAGAGCTTCCTAGATTTCACTTCGTCTCTCTGTGAGCGGCAGCTTTCTGAACGTGACACTGTGTGTTGATCCAGGCCTCCAATGCAAAGAAGTTCAAGTGGAAGCATACCAAAGGACAACACGATGCCTGACTTTGTCCAATAACAGGAAAAACACTCAATGATATTAAATGTAACAAACAAAGTAAACTTATTTTTGCAGTATGACCATGTAGAACTTACCATCTCATACTAATATTGAAAAAACAAACAACCAATGCACGCTCTGTTCTACACTAGACACAAGACAACTAATGCAAGGCATTGCTTGAATTACACATCTTAAATTTACAACAGCCGTAAAATGCTTTGCCTGGCAAAGTGCACACGTGTTTTGGTATTGAGCACGTACATGTATTGGTTTTGAGCGTGGGCATGTATTTTGGCATTGGTTATAGCACCTAGGTTGATATCCTTAGCTCAGATCAGCACAGTCTATAATGGTTTCTCTCCAGTGTAGGCAAGAAGCCAAAATCACCCCAGTTGAACTTGTTCAGCCAGTCCTCTGAACTCTGTACCACAATTTAATGTTTCATATTTGAAAATTACTCGTAAGCTCTTGTTTCCAGAACAGTGCTGAGCACTTTAGGATTCCCAGAATACATGCCTTATGAAGATATAATAATGTGGACACCACTAAATGCTTCTGTCAGAAATGCTGCTGTACATGCAACATTATGCCACTACAAGCATTTCCTGCTGTCCATGTCCCTTCAACACTATACTTAAGGGATCAGGAGCTGTGTAGTTCAAAAATGTCTTCAAATGATCTAGAAAACCTGGAGTCATGTATCTTGCTATCAAGCTTCTGTATTTTAATCTAAGGATTTCCAAGTAGCTTGAAAATGTTGCTGGTCTCTTTCTCAGTGTGTAACTGTCTCTACATCACAAAAATGGTCTGTGGAACCCTTACTGAAACTGTCAGCAGGAAGGCAAAAAATTAAATAATTACACAGACAACCACCCCCTTTTCCCCTCTAGCAATGATCTGCAGGTTATCAGTGAGGTACGCTGGCAGAGCAGTGTTGAGAAGTCTGCACTCTTGTTCTGTGCTGTACTTGTTTAATGACAAACAGAACTTTTCAAAATCACTAACATCAGATCATGAAAAGCAACTGCAGATACTCTTCTGTTGGCTAGTATTTAAAGAGAGACCACTTACAAGTAGGATCAATGGTCACAGCAAAAGCCAGTTACCATGTAGAGTCAGAAAGAAATATTCCCTGCAATGTTCCAGAACTGGCCACATGCAGTTGGAGTTCCTCCTTTTACTCTGAAAGCCCTAGCACAGGCCCTATTTGAATCACCATGACAAATCAGATAGGTGATTGACCCTTCATTTATTTTAAAGAAATTTCTTCCAATTAAACTACTTCTGCAGGAGAAAAACATATATTCTAAGGGCTCTCCATCCAGACAATATATAAAGCAGTATTTACTCAAATCAAAATTCTTAATTAAGGACAAATTATATTTCCATTAGGGTTACATTTATTTCTAATTAAGATATGAATCATTCCAACAATTTAGCTACAAGTAAAACAAACCGTTTAGGGCCAAACTCTGCAATCAGATGTAGAAGCACGGACCTCACAAACTTCAAAGTGAGTTACCTGTAAGATGCATACACACTGAGTCTGCCTGTTTTTGTCCCCACAAAATACTGAACAGATAGAGTATACAGTAGGAGCTACTCAGCAGGAAAGACTTATAGAGGGTTGCTTTGGTTGAACATGTCTTGTTTAAACAAAAGAGAACAAGCATTAGAGGAACGGTTTTCTGAAATTCTTCCTGAAACCATGTTTATGCACTAAAAGCATTTTAACTGGAAATTCACTTAGGCCTCTCCCCCAAAATACTTCCATGCAGCACTAGTGAGAAGCCATCTTAATGAATTAATACATTAGAGTTTAAGCATGTCTCTCTGAAACACAGATTCTGTATTTCAAAAACAGCTAAGTGTAACTTACTGAAAACGAAAATTATATTTTTTATAATATGTATCCTGTTATGACACTTTATGACTCATATTACAACATCATCAGGGAGCCCTAGCAAAGTCACGGTCACACTGAAGCAGGGGTCAGCAACCCCTGGCATGTGAGCCTATTTCAAGTGGCAAATGGCATCCTTTTCCTTGCCACTGCCACCAAAATTCCCCCTCCCTCTTTGTGGCAAGGTGAGTCTCGGTGCCAGAGGAGCATGCTTCACGCCGCAGCCAAAACCTCAATGGACACTGAGCAGTTTTTAAAGGCAGGCAGGGGGCTATTCCACACCACACTGTGCCATCAAAAGCGTCTTTGGCAACATATTTTTCAGTGGCAGGAGGCACTGCTGTTAGTTTTGAGCCATGCCAAAAATCCCTGTTGGCAGCTGATTCTTTTGGTGGAAGGGGGGCTTCTGCATTGCTGTATCTGGTCCCCGCTGCTGACAGCACTGGGAGAAGGCCTGGGAGTAGAGTTGGGCCTGGGTCTTAGAAAAAGTTGCCGACCCCTGACTGAAGCATGCTTTCTGCCTCCATGCAAGTCAAACCTGCTTAATGTAGTTCAGAGTAGTTCAACTGTGAACAAAAAACAGACAATATAAAGTTCCTCTGGTAAGAGTGAACTAAAATTCATTAATTTGAGAGCTGCTTCCTAGGCTCATTTTACTTGGTGGATGCCCATGTTAATCTAATATGCACTGAAATGATGGTGAGGATATTTTCGGTGCCTTATTGAAATATCATATTAAAATATAGCCGTTTTTCCTTCTTTGCAGTGTCCCTGAATTAGGGAACTATGGCTATTCCCAGCCAAAATGGTTCTATTTTAAAGGGGAGTAACAACATTTGGTCTAGTTCTTTAATTCAAACACTTCAAAAATAAAACAAAACAAAACTCACCAAAAAGTCACTCCTCTTTCCCCTGGTAGGCTCATCTACAACAGAGCCTGCTACGAAAGATGAACCTAAATGGTACTCTAGATTTTCCTTAATAAGAAGAGTAACTCAGAGAGTAGACCTGAAGTGTTAGACTCTTCAACTGGGAATGTAACTAGCAACTGCATTGAGCAATTTCAATTAAACAAAAGCATCAATCTCACTAATATGCTTTTTTCAACATACCTACAGTTGTAGAAAATAAAAAATCCAAAGAAACATATCAATACTGAGCATATACAACAGCGATATAGATACATTCTCACCTTCCCTCTACTCTTCCTGATTCATTTATAAATTACTACCAGGCTGGACTGGCACTGCTTATTCACCGAAATGCACTGGCTTCTTTTCATTCACCAGTGAAACAGCTATCTTTAAACACAAAGATCAAAAGAAAGCTAGCTGTACTATATAAAGTCATGTCTGCCTCAAATCTGACACTCCTTGAAAAATTATATACTACAGCTAAGCACACTTGTTGCAAAATCATTCTCTCGCCACACAACTGTGTTGCAGAACTTTGAAGGTTTGTTTGTTTTAAATTGAAAAGATATTTAAAAAGCCTCTTTGTTGTGAAAATAACCTCAGCCAACCAGAATGAATGCAACCTGATGTAGGTTCCAATTCTGTCCCTGTACAGCTCTGAAGCATCAACATATCTCAATGGGCTAATTGCTCTGAAACCTAGAGATAAAAATTTAAGTATCATCCCTGTTACCATCAACATTGTGCATTGCTGATCTTTTGATCAGGAAGTTCTAGCTAATGTGCTTGATCCACAAACTTAAACCACCTTTCACAGTCACCCAGCTGCTCGGGGGCTTGAACATGCACGTGTGCTCACTGAAATCAATGGGAAAACTCCCAAAGACTGCTATGGTGCAGGACCAGGCCTCAAACCCCCGACTGCCCCTAATTCAGCTGCCAGAACTCCAGTTTCCCTGTCAACAACTTCTCTGATGCAGTTCATGAATTATCGGTACAAAAATTTGTGTCATACTGAAAATGGAGTGTAAGCAACAGCAAATAAATTGCATTTAACATAAAAAAAATCCAATCCAAACACTGCCTCCTGTACTGACTGAATTACTCATTTTTCATGTCTAACTTATTATCAGTGTCCATTTCTTATTTTAACAGAAGTTGGCAGATTATTTTTGATGTGCCATACCAGAGCTGCTGCTCACGTTTGCTCATGGCACCTACCATTCTCGAAACTACACAAACATGGAGTTTCAGAGGTCACAGTATTTAACACAAGCTCTGTAGGAACAAAGCTGCATAAGTATTGTATTTTAGGACTGCAAATATTTTCTGTGTATAGATTGGGGGGGGGGGTAGGAAGCCATTAGGAAAATAACACACTACTTAATAAAAATTTAGCTAATGAAAGCTGCCAGACAGCTAAAACTGAAGTTCTTAGCTCCAGAAAAAGTATGCCAAAAGCATTAGCTGTCCAAATCTTCCACCATGATGCTCTGGTCCAATTCTGTTTTGGCGGGATTATAATCAAGGGCTGAGAAGACAGTTCACTGTGTACAGTCTCCGCTGATGCTATCATCAAGAGCACAGTTGGGTAACAAGTATTTTTATAATGTGGGTCTTTCCCATTAGGAAGCATACTAAGAGCAATAGCTCATTTCACACACACCAAACAGAAGTCAGATTAGATATTTCTAATTTGTACCTTTGACGCAGTTGATCAGAATCCTCATTGCCAATCCACTACACCATACTGTCCCATTGTACAGTTCAGCTGAAACCATTAAATACTTGGGGGGGGGGGTAGGGGAGGAGTGTAGGAAAGGCGGAAAGGCCCACATTATTCATAAATTCACCTGCCGGGATAACTTTAGATTTAAAAGCTTTCTAGCGGAGAGAACTAAAACTCCATTGCCCATCCCTCTCCAGGGCCTTTTACATTCATTTCTTCTGTCCTACATCAGTGAGTGAATTCGAATTAATATGCAAACTAAATTCTGTGAAAGCAGGACTCAATCGAGATTATGGGTTCTTTTCACATTACAAAGGGTAATTTGACTTCAGGCTTCCCATTCTTTAAGCCTGTAAACTGCTCTGATTTGCTGTTACTTTATGACCTGATCCTATGTTTTACACCCCCTTGCATTTAGTTTCATTCCTTTCTGTAAGTTCACCCATCTTCGAAGCATCTGAGGAAGTGGGATCTTCTCCCACGAAAGCTCATGCAAAAAATAAATCTGTTAGTCTTAAAGCGCCACACAACTGCTTGTTGTTTTTTTTACTGGACTAGACTAACACGGCTATCCCTTTGGAAACTGAATTCACTTGACCAGCTTTAAGCATACGCGGGAGAAATCCTGCAAGGTTTATTTGCATCAATTCCTTGTGCTGTCTCTTACCCCAAAGCAAAATCTCTGAGAAAGAGCAAAAAGGTCCTTGTACTGACTGGCATCTTAAACAGTAACAACAGCGTTACTATCATTCAAAAGGCAAGAGAAGTGTAACTTCTTGGAAATAAAGAGAACGAAAGGCAATGATTATGAATTGAATGATTCTACACTAGAGATGATAAAACTTTGCCCATATGCTTGTAGTCATTACAGATTTTCAGTTCTACAATTCTCCGAACGCCTTCGTAAACACTTTAACTAATACACTGTACTGTCCTCAGCCCTCCAATTCTTTGCCTAAAACCTACCAACCCTGTCTCCAGTATTTCCTCCTTCTCTTGCACGTATCTTTGTTCCTACTAACTTACGACAAGAGCATACCAAAATGACACATGCTGGCCTAGCTGCTGTACCCAGGACTCTAGGCTTCAATATTTCAGGGGCAAGGTTGTGTTCTGAGTTTGTGTGCATAGCAAATAATAAAAGTTAGGACTGGCCCCAGCCCACACTTTGGTAGCTACTGCTACAGGCTTATGTATACAGAGGAGGGAGATGGATGTCACCATGTGCATCTTCTGCCCCAGGTGCTCTACAATGAAAGAAACAGTTTTCAAAATCATCTATTTTTGAAGATGGCAGTTTTAGGATAACTTCTGTTCGAGATGATATCTCTTCTGCATTGCTTAAATGTTTGATGACATTATAAACTCTTGCAGGAACTCTATATTTCAATACAATATTTCCTGAGCTAATCTCCCTTGCCAGAGATGTTTAAGCATACAGCAGAAGTAACTGAAAAGGCAATATTTGCCAACCATTACCAGACATCTCCTCCTCTAAGTATACGGGATCCCATGCTAACATTGGATAACACCTTATGGGAACTGTTAGCTAATGGTGACTTTTTGATGATCACATGTGTAGGAAAGAGAATTTAAGCATCTATCAGTTCCTGCTTCTTATTCCTCACTTGCTGTTATTTATTCAGGTAGTCAGTACACCCAGCACCCTGCCTATCTGAGGATATCCCCTTTACATCCACAGATGACGTTTGTGGATTGTGACTCAGATGCAGATTCAAATTTTGTACCTATGCAGGGCCCTACTATGGAAGCACTAGGTACCCTGTAGGAGCAGGTTCCTGCTATTATGATACGGAGAACATGCTGAGTGGTTTCCAAACAGAAAGGAAAACATGGTCTGAGCTCCAACTCAACATGATATTCCATCTGTAGCAGCACGATCATCTCCTCTGCAGGAACTGTAATGTTATAATCAAAACCCACATTTTAAATAAGAAGTGACAGGGATGCAGAGAACGGAAGTGGACACCACGGATACCCTGAAGTGGCATACCTTCTAGAAACAAGATTTTTCGGCTATTTAACTGAAACTTTTATACTTTTTAAAACACCATAACTCTCCTTTACAGTTCACTTGTAATGGTTGTATAATATCCCAAAAAAACCACAAGCCCTTGAAACACTTTGTATGACATCTGAAACTTAACATTCCATTAACATAAGATACACAAAGGAAATTTTCCCGATAAAATATTAACAGTGATTTGCAAAGGATGTTTTTTAAAACCACTGTACCTTTCTGCTCATGTAGTTGTTTATTTCAATTTAATAAAAATATATACAAAACATTTGCAAACCAAAAAGCTCTGACACTTTAGGAATCTTTGACCTGATTCAACAAAACACACTGGGCCTTGGTCTGTTTCCCTGAAAATTCGGCAGCAATCGACGGGAGTTATGCAAGCTACAGAGAGTAGTCTTTGTAACCCCTACAGACTTCGTAACTCCTCTTCTACACAGAGCCTTCACTGCACTGGGCCTACAGGAAATGCATCCCCCTCATCACAGCGCTAAACCCACTTGGCAGGCTAGTTTTAACACTTCATACTTCCAGGCCAGCTGAGTGGGTCTCCACTGACTGCTCAACTGATCCAAAAAGATCGATCTGACAGCGGTGATTTTGCCATCATCAGTGAAGACACGCTCATAATCTCAATTTAGCAACTCCATCAAAAGTGCTTAGTAAAATCTGAAACCAACTCATCTCATCACCCAACCAAATAAAACTTACTTTTCTGTTTGGGCTTCCTAATCTACACTGAATACAGTATGGCACTGGATACAGTCGTTTGAAATGGAAATCCATCAACTTCATGAAATGAATTGCACAGATACAGATGGGCATCATCTTTGTTCTTCTCCATCTTCAAGAGCCTGAAGAAGTGGGATTTTCTCCCATGTAACATCATGCAATAAATGTATTCGTTTTTAAGTGCCACAGGCCTCCTTGTTTGTTTTGCTGAACTAGACTAACACAGCTGCCCCTTTGGAACTAGTAAACACTGTATCTTTCAGTTGACCTCCCAACCTACTAGTATTGTCTTAGGCTTATTTGGATTGAGTTTTTGAGTCTGGACTAAGGGTACGTATACTCTGTGATTAAAAACCCATGCTAGCTGACTCATGCTCAGAAGGCTCAACTGTGGGGCCATTTAATTGTGGCATATATGTTCAGGTTCAGTGTGGAGCTGGAGCTCTAGGACTCTGAAAGAGAGATTCCAGAGTTTGGACTGCACCGCAGTTAAACAGCCCAGCAGCCCCGCAAACCCACATCAGCTTGCACAAGCCAGTTGCGGGAGCCTAACTGCAGTGTAGACATACACAATTTGACACTGCCTGAGCCAATCAGTGCCATAAGCACACTGAAAGCTCTGCAGCTAATACTATGCAACTAACCCTCCTACTGTCCCCCTACAAACAAACCGAAAAGATGGGTAATTCAGTTAAGTCCTGTTGAACTTCACGTGACAGCACCCTCAGGGAGGATGTGCAACTGCCTCACACCACCTTCTAGTAACACTCAGGAAAACTCAAAAGAGCCATCCCAGCAGCGCAAGCCACTTGCACTGAAATATATGGGTGATGCAACAACACCTGATGGGGAAGTATTGAAATCGCTGATAGATCTATCATCAAAAAGGACATCCATCTTCCAATAATCCCAGTGCAGTTCTAGCTCATAGACATGGCTGCACCCTGACAGACAAGGAGATCTAAGGCATCTAGGTACTCTCGAGTTGTTTTGACACAGCCTTCTCTATAATATTAAACAGAAATTCAAGATTCAATCCTGGACAACAACAATTAGTCATGTTGTGTCTAGTGTTGACCTCTTACGCAAACACACAACAAAACAGCTTCTTTATGGGCTTGTCTTCACATGTAAAATCAGGTAGCTTTAGAATAACTGCATGGAGTCATGTTAACTAGCATGACGTTAAACGTGACTTTGCAGTGGGTATGGCTAAGGACAAGATGTGTTTAACAGCTCACCAGCTGGCAATGATTAAACCTATAGTTCCAGTGGAGTTTAATCACAGTCAGTCGACACGACAACATTAAACAAATCCTGTCTCAGTCTATGCTAACTGCAAAGTCATATTAGTGGACATGATTCTTCAAAACTGTGTTCTAATTTTCTAGTGAAGACAGGGTGTGCAGAAAAATTGCAACCTGCCCTTCCCAAGGGAGGAGTTAGTCTCCACCCATAAGGACTTAGTACTTTTCCACTGGCTATTATCAGAATGGAAGAACATTAATTCAGTGGACAAGTTGTGACATGAAGCATTCGGCACTATATCAGCGAGCATTACTGGCCTAAACTCAACTCAGTAAGACCAATATTTGTTCCCCCTTAGATCTTAGTCTACAGCCACCAAGCAGACAACTGGGCGAATCGCCTTAATTTTGTCCACAAAGTAATCAAAAATTTCCTCATGAAAGTAGGGACTGTAATCAGCCACTGCGTGCAGCCACCTAGAAACAAATCCGCTGGCAGACTTCGTGGATGCTACAATATAAACAAAGAATCTCTTCTTCAACCATGACATAAGATAAAAAAATTTTGATACATCCAATTCATCCCAAGATTTTCACCCCACATGCTGTCTCCCCTTACTCTTCAACTGTTGCAGGTCTTCTGTAAACCACAGCCACCTGCAAGGATGAAGCTTTTGAAGAAGGCACCTGCAAACAACCCTATCAATAAGATATATAGAGAATACCTAAAATGTTTCTTTTTTCCATGTTGTGTCTCATCAAAATATCAAGCGTGTCAGTCCTGTTCTTGCCTTTTTTCTGGTGGACTTTTTGGGGGTCAGGAGTCTCACATGTATGTATGTATTCATACTTTTTACTGAGAGAACAGGGTAAAACTATGACACCTTGTGTGTTCATTAGACACAGAAGCCTAAGTAAACGTTAAAAAAGCACATACACAAGAAAACATATTTAAACTGTGTAACCGAATAACACTTCCTCTCTTAACTGCCCTGTCTTCTATCTTGTGAGTCATAACTTTACTAACTCTTCTGTCACCACAGAGCTTTCCAGGGTAGGCAAGACATGAACTGATGTATTAACAAAACAGATTTCCTTCCCGAACCACTTCAGAAGGGTTTTATACTATGATGAGTTTTAGTGCACATATTAGTACTATATCTGTGTGTTGATGGCAGATATCTTTACCAATCTCCTATCTGCCATTGTGTCCATATTTGTAATTATTAAGAATAAATTAAAATATTACGGTAACTAAAATTCTGTGTAAAATGAAAACAGAAGAAAGAGCCTCATAAATTTACCCCTGTCAGTTACCCTATTCCATGCATGTTATTTGCAACTGCTTTTTTTTTTAAACAATTACAGCGGAGATAACAGAAATGGAGGCGATGGCAAACTGGCTTCAAGGCTTGTCCTCATGGTTCATAATTTTGCTAAAGGGCAGGAGAGTGAAGTCAACCTAATTTTGGTCAGTTTCACAGCTGCTTAACGGGTTCTGAACAGCACGTCTGCACTCTCTGCTGCGGCTTGTCAGACTTACAAGTGGCAGCACTTGAGCCGTCTGCAAACTTGGACAGAGAACACATACTAGCTTTACGCTTGGTTCCATTTAGAAGATTCCCTTCACTACCCTACAAGCTGGAAACATAATTTCCTAAACTTGCAGAAGCTGATGGCACTCTTCAGGAAAAGCTTCTTGTTTGCCACAGATGAGTAGATTTTTCAATATGTTTAACACAATTTTCAATTTTCTGGAAATATGGACTTCATGTAATACATACTCCAGGCGTTACATCCCTTCCCTCCTGTATGACAAATAAGTCACGTACTAGGGGTTTGATGCCTGAGGTCCTCCGAGACTTATGTAGGATGTATAAAATGGATTGGATATGTGGTCTGTATTTGATGGAGCCTCAGACTGACCAGTAGAAGAAAGATGAATTATGAAAGTAATCTCACATTGAGGTTTCAAGTTCATATTGAGAAGACAGATGAACAGGATTAGGCTTTATGCCTCATTGTTTCAGAATGGGATCTAGTGAATACAATACAATGTGTCATGGTTTACGGCCCACAGCAAGAAGCTAGTCTGCAAGGGAATTTAATTCCTGGTTACTTCATGGACAGTAGGTGAAAAGAGGCTGGCTGGATGAACTGGGAAAGAATGTATTATAAACCACATAGGAAAAAAAAAAATAATTGCACTGAATTGTTTCCAGCACAATCTTGTATGTAAAACATTGAACACAGTGAGAAGAGTTCAGTGCACAGAGTCCTGTGAAATACAAATTTCATGAGCTAAATGGTGTCCAGCCTTCACTCCTAATACCCGAAGGCCTCCCAATCCGAAAGCGCGTCTGAGATCTTGGGTTCCCATGCCAGACCAGCTGCTGTCATCCATGCAGTGCTTCAAAGCTCAACATGGAAGAGCGGTAATCTTAAAAAGCAATGATAGACTAAGTCCACTGAGATTCTCTCTCTGGTAAGTGTTGTTGAGGATCTGAGAACAAATGATTGTATGTAGCAAACCAATTGAATGAAAAGAAATGGCCACAAAGACTGAAAGACGAGTTACTATCAACTGAGAGAAATGATGGACCAGTGGTTAGGGTACTAATCTGAGTCTTAGGAAACAAGTTCAATTCCCAGGTCCATCAGAAACTTCCTGTGTTGCCTTGGGCAAGTAAGGTAGGCCCACACCCCCAAAGATTTTTAGGGACTTAGGTGTCTAAATGCTGTTACAGATCTAGGCCTTGGTCTCACTGGACCTCAGCTCCCCACTTGTAAAATGGAAATAATAGGACTGCCTCCCCTTCTAGGAGTGTTGTGAGATTAAAACTATTATCAGGCAATATAGTAATGTGGGGGGAGACAGAAATGTAATAGATAAGATTGAATACATAGTTTTTGTGCACAGATATTTAGCATAGAGGTCCACTATTTGCAGGAGTCCAGTTACGTATAAAGTTCCCCTGTTCAAACCTGCTAGCATGCAAAGCCTTCCCTGGCCAAAGGGCGTAGTTATAAAGTCTTCCATGTCTGGTTTAGGTGACAAAAATGTATACATCCTGGCATTTGCTGTCGCCCATCAACTCCACTTACAAACACTAAAGCCTTAACAGGAGTATTTTCTACCTTTTGCATAATTCTGTAAAGAGAGGTTCCCCTAAAGCAGGTAATGTGTATTATAATTCCACCAAAACACCGCCTTAAGATTTGAATGAATTGCCAAAACAGAGAGCAGAAAGTACATAGAACTTTTCCAATCTGGGGGGGGGGGGATTGTTTTCTTGGTTTTGTATTTTTGGTGGGTGGGGGTCTTTAATTCTAATAGTATATTATGAATTTCCTTCAAATTTAGGCCCCTATCCCGCAATTCTATTCTATTCTAAGTTGCTCCTGAGACTGAAGTCAAGGGGCTGCATGTGGTCTCAGGAGACAAGCTGCATGACCTGAATCCCCTTCACCCTGATCGCTAGCCTTTAACCTTAGAGGTCTGCATTGTAATTGCTGCTGGTAAGAAGAAAGAGATTTGAAAACAAGCAGTAACAGATTTGGTTAAGGCTGCAAAGACTGTTTAAGTCCCTGTAAAATTTTGCACAACGCAATACAGCAGACAGAAATACAAATGCTATTTAAGCACCTAGTAATTCAGAGAAAAATGAAATGTGCAACAAAGCTATCAGACCGGTGTTGAAAGACTGAACTTATAAAACATTATTGAAATACACAGATACGGGGGCCAGTCGCAGAAAGACCCAGCAGTTTGAGTCACACGGTAGACACCCCCACTGCAATTCCTGAAAAGCTGCAGCTTGTTGATTTTGACACGATCTTTATAAGCAAAATTTTTGTAAAGTTCCCAACCGTTTCTTACCACAGGCCCGCGCTATCAGCCGCAGTGATGAGCAGAGCCCTCCTAGAGTCAGCTTGGAAGGTACCGCTGACATCTGAAGCATCGCATAACTACTGAGAACGGGTCTAACTGTGTCAGTGTTTAATATGCCAGTGGCTCCTATGGGGTACACTTCCCACTGCTAATACAACCAGTGGAGCTTGGCCAGCGTTTGCAACATTAGAAAATTCTGAGACCGCTTCCCTGGAGTAAACAGTGTTCTTGAATTGAGAAAGCCAGTCAAACATGAAAACCAGAGTTATTACTGTTTTTTCACCTTCAGTTACAAAATTACGGATGTCTATGCTTCATTAAGCATTGTCTACAACTTTAACCAGTATTTCTATTTGCCAAGTTCAGGCTGTTTACCCTTGCTGTATGTATGCCACTCCCACTATGCACTAACAGTGTGCTAAGTAATAAACATGAGGCACTGACTTGACTGGAAAAAAAGGTGAGTGCTCCAATACTAAAATAGAACCGATAAAGTCAAATGTTTTTAAAAGACAGAGGATGCTGTACGATGGTCTGCGGGTGCGGCTCCCAAAAGTTATCACGGCCCACTAGATTGTGGTTCTCAGCCTTTTGCAGGTTGTGACGTACTTGGCGGCGTGTCATGACCCAAGAAAACACACCAGCTCCCTTTCCACAGGCTGAATCCAGCCATCTCTCCTGGTCTCCATGACACCCTTACTGCCGTGTGGAGACACAGTAATGTGTCTTGACACAGTGGCTGAGAAACTAGGGACTATTTAGAGTCAAGGATCCGCACTAAAAACCTGGTCTGAACAATATGGTAAGTCCACCGGATTTATTATGATTCCTGAGATTGAGAAAAGAAAAGAAAGAGTCCTGTGGCATTTGTAAAGACTAACAAATTTATCGCATGAGCTTCTGTGGGAGGAAATCCCGCTTTGTCAGATTTTCGCTCAGGAAAACTCACCTGATAAATAAATTTGTTAGTCTTTAACAGCGTCACCAGGCTTGTTTTGCTGTGCTAGGCTAACGCAGCTACCTCTTCGGGACTCAGATTAAGAGTCCATTTGATAACTTCACACCTTTGCTAACAGACCTTGGGTGCACAACATCGGTCCTGAAGACCAGATGAGTTTTCTCCGCGTGATGTTCTCCTAATGTAACCACGCGCACGTAAACGTCTCCACGCCGATTTCTCGACCGCAAGTCACGCTCACCTTCTCTGCAGAGTCGCATCGCTTCCCGATTCTTCCCGTACTCCTTGCAACTTTCTTCCAGCGCCGCTCCTTCAAAAGAAACGCGAAAAGTCACCCGGCTGCGCAGGAGGCGTCTACACGAGAGCGGAGACAGACCGAACGCGGGGTGCTCTTACGTGGCCCGTGAGGCACCCCGCGCCCACCCAGCCCCTCTGAGGCCAGCAGGGCCTGCAGGAGGGGACCCTACCCGGCGGTGCGTGTCCGCCTCCCTCCGCCCCCGCTCACCGTCGTTCCCGTGAAGTTTGGCGGCGTCGACCCAGTGGCTCCAGGGCTGCCCCAGCATCGCCTCCGGGCTGGGCAGGGACCTGCGCTCCCCGACGGCCGCCATGGCCGCTGTGCTGCTGGCGGAGGGGCCGGGCCCGGGGCCGGGGCCGCTCTCCCCGCCGCCGCCGCCGCCTCCTGCCTGCCGGGGCCGCCGCCGCTGCCGCTGCCGCTGCCCGGCCCCCGCCGCCGCCGCTCTGCGCTGCTCCCCTCTGACGTCACCCGCGGCCCGCGCCGACATTCTTTCCGCTGCTACAATGTAACGAGACAAGTCAGCGGCCTCTTAAGGTGGCGCCGCCGTTAAGGAGGCTCCGGCCCCCATCGGCCGGCAGGAGACCCGACCCAAACAAAGCCGGCCGCCCGCCCTCCCCACCTTAAAGCCCTCCCGTAACAGCCGGGCGCGGAGGAAGCCAGCCCCGCGTGTGCGAGGCGTCAGCCCGCCCCCCGCACCGGGCCGGGCCGGGTCACCCACCCAGCTCGCCTTAAAAGGTGGCCGGCGACTCCCCCGCCGCCCCGCGGAGTGAGACAGGTGCTTTTCAACACAACCGGCCGAGAAACGTGTTTAAAAGTGAACAGGTTGGTGGGTACCTCTGCACTTCGGGCAGCCCGGGACAGGGCTGCTTCACTTTCATCTCAAGGTGTCCCGGCCCAAACAGATGACCGCCCTCTTCCTCCAGTTCCGCAAAACAAACAAGGAGTCCCGACCTCCAAAGCCTTGACAAAGTGGGATCTTCTCCCAGCAAAGCTCATCTGTTAGTCTTTAAGGGCCACAGGACTCCTTGCTTGTTTTAAATAAATTAGTGGTTGTTCACACAAGCGCTGGGGCATGTTTTCTCATTCACAGGTGGTGGTACTGTCACCCAGCATTTTATTTTTAATATCTCAGAGATGGTGCTCAAAGGTATCCCGTTAAGTGAGACAACCCTTTGGTGAAAAACTGTTAGCAGCTTTGCGTCTTTGGAAGGGACCATCAGTTTTTCAAAATTAAAAACTCTTCTATAAACTGTTTTCAAAAACATTTTTTAGATTCAGGGAATATTTTTCCTGTAAACAAAAATGTTAAGGAAACATTATCATAGGCCCTCATCCTGCAAAGTCTTAGTCCCACAGATTTTCATGTTTTTATCTTTGTCACTTATGACATCTTGGGTCCAATCCTGCAAAGATTTATGCATATGCTTAACTTTATCTGCAGTGAGTAGTGCCACTGAAATCACAGAGTTACAGGAGATGAGGGTTGGAAGGGGACCCCTGGAGGTCATCTAGTCCAACCCTGCTCAAAGCAGGGCTAACCCCAATTAAATCATCCCAGCCAGGGCTTTATTAACCCCAAGCCTCAAACCTCTAAGAAAGGAGATTCCATCACCTCCCTAGGTTACCGGTTCCAGTGCTTCACCACTCCCTAGCAAAGAAGGTTTTCCTGATATCCAACCTCTGACTCAGAGCCTTTGAACACAAACGCATATGCATAATATTCATGTATGTTGTGTTCCTGAAGGCAATGGGACTACTCTTGCAATACAGTACACACATGCTTAAGTGCTTCCAGGATTGCACTTTTAGATCATTAAACAGTAAAGAATTTAAAAAATTTTTTTTTTTTTTTTTTTTTGCTTTTGCTTAATGAAGCGGATAATTTGATTATAAAGTTTGAGGACAACACTAAGCTCACAGGAATTGCAAGCACTTTGGAGGATGGGATCATATAATTCACCTTGATAAATCTGAGTAGTAGTCTGAAATCAACAAGATAAATGACAAATGAAATATAAACACCATGATATATATATGAAATATAAATGAAATATGTATCATGATAAATATAAATGATAAATCAATATAAATTGATAAATCTGATTAGTGGTCTGAAATCAAAAGTATAAAATTCAATGTAAACAAGAGAAAAGTACTATACTTAGGAAGGAAAAGTCAAAGATACAAATGCAATATGGGTAATAACTGGGTAGGCAGTAGTAGAGAAGAAAAGGATCTAGAGGTTATGAAGAGTCACAAACTTAACATAAATCAATAATGCAACGCAGTAGTAAAAAAAGACTGACATTCCAGGGCAATTAACCAAGGTGTCATACATAAATCAGAGCAGGTAATTGTTCTTCTCTGCATAGCATTAGTGAGGTCTCAGCTGCAGAACTAAGTCTGGTTTTTGGTACCACACTTTAAGAAAGATGTGGACAAACTGAAGGAAGTCTAGAGAAGAGGAACAAAAATGATAAAAGGTTTTTAAAAACCTGACCTATAAAGGCGAGGTTAAAAAAAAGTGGAAATGTTTAGTCCTGAGTAAAGCAGATTGAGGGGGACCTGACAGCACTTTTCAAATACATTAAGGGTTGTTGTAAAGAGGATAGTGATCAATAGTTGTTCATCTCCATGAAAGGTGGGCAAAAAGTAAGGTGCTTAATCTGCAGCAAGGGGGATTGAGGTTAGATATTAGGAGAAAAAAAAATCTAAGTGAGGCTAGTTAAGTACTGGAACAGGTGATCAAGGGAGGCTGTAGAATCCCCAGTGCTGGAGTTTCTTAAAAACTGGTTAGATGAGTGCCTGTCAGAAACGGCATTTTCTGGGCATACGTAATTCTGCCCAGCTCAGGGGTCAGCTGGTTCCTTCCAGACCTACATTTCTATCATTCTGTGTTAACAGGTCACACTCAGGTTTGTTGTAACATCACAAACCTAATATTGAGTGCTGAGGAAGTCTTTCTTTGCTGTTGGCTACCAGACTGTTTAGCTCCTAAGACACGACAGATGCTGCAAAGAGCAAAAGCACGCTTAGCTTTAGGTAACACACAACAGCAATAGAGACCTCTGATTTGAACTATTCCAGCCATAGTCAGGCTGTCGGTTCTTTCAATTGGGTCCTGTCAATTGAGTCTGGAAATATTTATACATGTGCTAAACTCTATGCCCATGAACAGTTCCCACATTGATGGAACAACTTGTAATACAGTTAAGCACATGCGTAAGTATTTACAGAATTGGGGCCCTGGTCACTAACTGCCATCAAATGCTCAGTCAGAAGGACAATACTGGTTAATCAATTACCCAATGGTTGTTTTCTATAATGCATGAAGTGTATGCGTTACACGTTATATTAAGTCTCTAACTTAAGTGAACAAAACAAGTGCCTCAGGTGATATAATTCATTCTTCCTGCTAAGTCAGGTGGGAGAAGATCCTATTGACTTCTCACAAGGAACCTAACATTACATCATTACCAAACTCAAATTCTTGTAATACCGAGGAATAGTCAGAAGACAAAATCATAGTCTGGATGTGGATTTTTTTGGGGGTTTGGGGGGGGTTATCTCACAGCCACTATTTGGTAACACAGTTCTTGCTGGATACAGAGGAAGCTGTCACTGCAGCAACAGAGGAAACATAATCCCAAACTACCCCCTGAGCTAAAGACATCATTTCCTTAGGCGCTGTCTACACTACAAAATTAAGTTGACCTAGCTTGTGTCAGCATACAGCCACCGCAGTGATTACATCACTTGTGAGTGCCTGCACCTGGTGTCCACAGTACACATCCTAACCAAGAAGCACTTGTATTGACTGTACTGTCAGCGTGGGACATTATGGAATGCCTCCCAAAAGCCTGTAAGTCAACATAAGCGACACAGCATCTACGCTGATGCTACGTCAACCTAGGTACTTCGACCTTGACTCTACTCCACTTTTGGACGTAGAATTACTAAGTGGACATAGTGGGGCAGTTACATAGGTAGAAGGCAGATTTAAGTGCAGACATTTCCGTACTTAGAACAATGTAAGCTGCCTTGGCGTCATCAGTTTAACTCTGTAAGTGCTGGCCAGGCCTTAGCTGCGTGCAGAAGCTTGCTCTCACAAAGGCTGTTCCCCACAAAAATGACAGTCACAACACTTAAACCCTTCTTGTACTCCTAAATCAATACAACAGACATCCCAAACCAGAAATCCTGCCCTAAGCAGTGTTTTTATCCCAAGAAGGGAAAAATGCCAGTTGCCATGAACTCTAAGAACTTGAAATTATTGCTATTTATTCTAGATGGAAGTGTTCAGATACTACAGTGATATGAGAGAGAGAGAGATAGCACGCGCGCCTAACACCAGTGACTGAACAGCAAGGCCACTGCAATATGGTCTTCTGGTGGCGGGTTTTTAAATAACATTTATTTATTTTTAATGCCTCTTAGAAGTATAAAATTTGCCATAATAAACTGCAATCATCTTATTGATGACATTACAGGTTATTATTGTCAATAAATACTGAGTTTTTAGAACAAGTAGACAATGTGATCTGCCATACAAAAACAACATATTTATGGACTATAACTTATGTTTGTTGTTATTGAATTTTAGACCTTAATACTCAATTTAGTACCATTTTCTGCTATACTTCTCTTCACTATTCCTTCCAAATCAGCTAAAGCTCCTGGCTCTTTCAATACTATATGTTGTGGTGGTGTAGTTCTCTTAGCCTCCTTCATTTGCTGAACATGGGCTCACATCATGCAGCTTCTAGCAGAAAAGTTGTTACAAGTCATCATAAACAACGTAAGAGAAAACTAAGAAGAGATGGAAATATGAGACCAAATAGTCCTGTGTGTCAGCAGATACAACTCTGTTAAAGTCACTAGCATTGTGCTTCAATTACATTGTGCTGAATTTTGTGCATTTATTGATAAAAATTTAGGATACAAGAAATCTTAGAAGTAGTCTTTTCAGGGCTCAGAAGCCCATGGAGTCTGCATACTAATTTATCTTTTGGCCTCTCTTCAATGCTGCTAGTGCCAAATGTGATGGGAGTTTCTGTGATGAACCAGCCTATTCACCAGGAACTACACTTGCAGGTCACCAAACGGACAGTAGATGGTAATCTTCTGTCATTACCAGCTTGTACAAAATCCGAACTGGTGACCTGCCAATCCTCTGACTGCCCTGTTAATTTTCATCAAGACTATTTCAAAAGCAAGGTAACCTAAAAGCATTACTATCCTTCATGTCAACATCTACTTGGTTTCTCTTTAGCAGGTAGATTCCTAGCATGACAGATCTACTTATTGATGCCTTTTCACAGGCATGATAGTCAATATTTCTTTCTTTTGCACATTGTTGAGGTATATAAATCAGTTTAATCAAAAGCAAAAAGACTTATTTTGAAATAAAGTTACAAGATTAATTAGCCCTTAATATAAGTCAATATATTAGCCTATTTATCTTTTTAAAATATTGACAATGGTCCAGTTCTTAAACATAGTAACTGTTTTAAATTACTTCTGCCAATCAGTGCCTCACATACCACCTTATTTATTTATTTGACAAACACATACATTTTGGTTATCCTCTTTCCTGCTATTGTCTGCTCTTTTAATCTTGTTATTTCTCCCCTGTTCTATCAATAATGTTTTTGTTATACAGGCCCACTCAGGATCTTAGTTCTGCATGTTGGCTCTCAGGCTGGCTTTTAACATACCATTCTGAAATATTTTTTTCCAGCATGTCATCAATACATCAGGATTCCAGTAGAGGGAGAAGAGTGGCAACAGAAAGAGCAATTCATCAGTTCAATAGACAAGATTACTAAGTGTCAAATCAGAAAGTAGAAATAATAAAGTCAGATGAGAAACTGATTTTATGGGAACTGTATATGGAATGATCGTTTTCTTTTTAATGGCTTGAGACTGCCAAATGTATGTACTACAAGATGAGAAAATTACCATTCTCGCACATGCCTGGTTTCTTTTCCTTTCCTTAAGCACTCAAGTACCACTGTTTTAAAGTATAAAAAGAGTTTGGGGCCACTCTAAAAAAGGATGTGTCAATGGCTTAGGGGGAAAAGAAATTTGGAATGCATAAACAGGTCTGAAAAACCTACTTGCTGGGTGACAAGGAATTTGGAAAAAACAAGTGAGAATACTGGAGCCAGAGAACTGAGCAGCCTGAGCAAAAAAGGCCTATGAAATGAATGACCCAGGAGCCAATATTCCTTTATGAGAAAGGGAAAAGGGACCAGTAGTACTGCTAACACTTCCTTTAGGGGAGCTTCACTGATGGTGCAGAACAGTCCTGAGCCTGCTAATATTTTAGGTAGAGCAGCCCACAGAAGGAAGCTCCAGCTGAGTGAGGGAAAGAGATATGTACGAGAGAAAGGGTCGAGGAATGCAGGTGAGAATGAAGGGGATAAATACAGAAACACAGGACAGAAAAAGCTAGATGCTTGCGGAAATGTGGGAGAAATGTGACACAGGAGGAGACAGGTGCAAAATGTAGAGGAAAAATCCAACAAAGTACAAAGACTCAGAAGAAGGGAAGGAAGAGAGAACATTGCACACACAAAACACAGACAAAAATACATAATTGACAACCATAAAGAAAAGTGAAGCAGTAAGGGAAAACCAGATTAATGCCTCCTCCCCCCCAAGACAGAGTAAATCACAGTTTCAAAGCTCACTAAACAGAGAGTAGATTGACAATGCTAGAAATAAACACAATGCAAAGCCAGTGCACAACTGCTTTTAACTGTGGGTGTCATTACCAGGGGTCCCTGGGGTGCACGAATTGTTTCACCTGGGAGGGAGGATTCATCTTTGTGCTAGCTGGTGCTGGAGAAATTTTTCAAGCCTTAGTCATAAGCATGGAACATAAGAACAGCCGTACTGGGTCAGATCAATGATCCATCTAGTTAAATATCATGTCTCTGATTGCGTCTAGTCTAGTGCCAGACGCTTCAGATGGAATGACAAGAACAGAGCAATTTCCAGTGATGCTTCCTGGCACCTCATCCCAGCTTCTGGCAGTTGGAGGCTTAGGAACACCCAGAACATGCACTTGTGTCCCTGACTATCTTGGCTAATAGCCATTCCATGAAGTTCTCTCTTTCTTTTTTTAATCCAATTACACTTTTGGCCTTCATACTACCCCACGACAACAAGTTCCGCGCTCTTGGCTGTGTGCTCTGTGAAGTACTTCCTTTCGTTTGTTTCAAACCTGATGCCTACTAATTTCATTGATGACCCTTAGTTTTTGTATTACATAAAGTAGTAAACAGCTGCTCCCTATTTACTTTTCCATTCCATTCCTGATTTTATTGACCTTTATCATATTCTACTGTGATGGAGCAGACTAGGCTCAAAGGTCCTTTTGCTGGAGGCCTTGGTGTCCTGCCACACTCGTCCCAGGAAAGAAGCAGGGGAGAAGTCCTTTAAGCTGGCTGAAGTGGCTGCAGGAAGCACTCAGTCAGTGGTCAGGAGGAAAGGAGCTGCAGAAGCAGAACCAGGAATAAGCAATTCCTTGCAGGAGCTTGGTTAGTGGCTGGTTGATTGAAGGAGCAACCAGAATGACCTTGAGCAGACAGTGAAGAGAGAAGCTAAGAAGGACAAGAAGGAGCTCTGGGCCAACTTGCTGGGACGGCATGACGTTAAGGCCCTGATGTAAAGGTGAAGACAGCGTGGGGCTGCAGGAAAGTGGCTCAGGAATTCAAGTAGCCACGTGGCTTAAGAAAGGAGAAAGGCTGATGGCTTCTATTAGAGCATCACTGCAATGGTACCCAGTCAGCCCTGGTTCCCTCCTCTATCCCATAAGCCACAAAGGGAAGTGGCTTGACATTGTACCCTGGGAGGGAAACTGAACTTTTTTAGAGGCCTAGCTGGAGAGCCAAGGCAGAAAGGCCGCGGCAGGTAAAGAGTGTCCAGGGAAGGAGTCCTGAGAATGGAGCCCCATACCAGGGCTGGGACCATGAAGGGGCTGAGCGCAGGGAGTGCTGCAAGACATTTGGCCAGTGTATCCTAGAAGGAGTTTGTTCATCCATAGGTAGACTGTGTGGCTTGGCCAGCATGCTGAGCTGCTGAAGACCTACCCCAATTAAAGGAAGTGCAGCTACATCCATCTGAACTAGGGGGTACTTGTAAGAGATGAGTGCATCCATTATATCCTTCTTTGTCACCTCTTTCCTAACATGAGAAATCTCAAAATATTTAATCTCTCCTCATAAGGAGGCTGTGCCATACATATAAATCATTTATGTTACCCTTCTCAGTACCTTTCCAAATTCTAAGACACCATCTTCAAGATGGTGAGACCTGAACGGCACTGTGTTCAAGGGACGGTATACCATGGCTTTATATAGAAGCATTATGATATTTTCTGTTTTATCATCTGCTTCTTTCCTAATGGTTGCTAAGATGGTTAGCATTTGACTGCCACTGCAGACTTAGCTGATGCTTGCAGAGAATTATCCATGGTGATTCTAAGACTTCCTTCTTGAGTGGCAGCAGCTAATTATGAAGTCACGATTTTGTATGTATAATTAGGCTTACCGGCCTGTAATTTTCAGGATCATCTCTGGAACCTTTTTTTAAAAATTGGCATTACATTAGCTATCCTCTCAGTCAGCCAGCACAGAGGCTGATTTATGTGATAAGTTCATACCATAGCTAGTAGTTTCATACTGGAGTTCCTTCACAACCTTGGCAAAATACTAACTGCTCCTGGTGACTGACTTCTGTTTAATTTATTGATTTGTTCTAAAATACCCTCTACTGACACCTCAGTCTGGGTTAGTTCCTCAGATTTAGGAGTCTGGTGGCACTTTTAAAGTTATTTATTGCATGAGCTTTTGTGCGAGAAAATCCCACTTCATCAGACTGTCTGACAAGGTGGGATTTTCTTCCACAAAAACTCACGTGATAAATTTGTTAGTCTTTAAAAGTGCCACCAGACTCCTTGTTTGTTTTGCTGAATGAGGCTAACATGGCTACCTCTTTGGGACTTAAATTCCTCAGATTTGTCACCAAAAGAAAGAAAGAAAGAGGACTTGAGTGTGGGATTCTCCCATACAGCCTCTGCTGTGAAAGTGATGCAGAGAATTCCTTCAGCTTCTCCACACAATGGCCTTGTCTTTCATGAGCGCTCCTTTAGCACTTTGTTTGTCCAATAGCCACACTGACTGTTTGGCAGGCTTCATGTTTCTGATGGTTTTTTTTGTTTTTTTTTTTAATGCACTAATAGTTTGTTTGGCCTCATCTAACTGCTCCTCGAATTCATTCTTGGCCTTCCTTATTACACTTTCACACTTCATAGCATTCACACTCCTTATTTTTCTTAGTAGGAACTGACTTCCAATTTTTAAAGGCAGTCTCTTTTTTTGTCTCTAATGATATCTTTTACTCAGCTGTTTAGCCGTGCTGACTTTTTTTGGCTCCTTTTATTGATTATTTTTTATTTGGGGATATACATTTAGTTGAGCCTCTATTATAGTGTTTTTAGATCATTTCCATGAAGTTTTCAAGCATTTCACCCTATGGATGTTCCTTCTAATATATATTTAGCTCTCTCATTTTTGTGTAGTTCCTTTTCCTGAAGCTAAATGCTACTATGGTGGGTTTCTTTGACAATTTTTCCCTTCCAACATGTTCCGTTTAACTACATTAGGGTCGCTGCTACTCCCAAGACTTTCAGCTGTGTTTACCTCCTGGGTCAGATCATGTGTGCCACTTAAGACTAAATCAAGATTTGCCTCTCCCCTTGGTACCAAGACAAGCTACTTCAAGAAGCAGTCATTTAATGGATCTAGATATTTCTTCTCTACATCCCTCCCTAAGGTGCCATATACCAAGTCAATTTAGGGATAGCTGAAATCCCCCCTTATTATTATTCTTCATTCTTCTTTAATAGCTGCTCCAATCAACCTGAGAAAGAAGGTGTTTGAAGACTGCAACAGAGTTAAAACCAAACTTTGGTTTACAAACTTGTTGTAATGCTTGTCCTACTGTAGGGACTGAAATGTGGCCAACACATAGGAGATATCTTAAGGAGCTGGAGAAGTATCATCAGTACTGTATGCATAAGAGTCTTCAAATTAAATGGGTCAATATAATCAGCATTATCTTGCAAGCTGATATCTGAGCACTGAGGAGATGACTGTCTATCATCAGCTTCATCAGGCAGGTTATGTTCTTCAGATGCGTGATGCCAGGCTGCCAAAACAAAGTTTTCTATTCTCAACTCAGCCCAGGCAAACATGCTAGAGGACTCATAGACTCTAAGGTCAGAAGGAACCAGTATGATCATCTAGTCTGACCTCCCGCACTGCAGGCCACAAAATCTCACCCGCCCACTCCAGCAATAAGCCTCTAACCCATGACAGTTATTAAAGTCCTCAAATCATGATTGAAAGACTTAAAGATACAGAGAATTCACCAGTGGGTAAGCCATGCCCCATGCTACAGAGGAAGGCGAAAAATCCCAAGAGGAGACAGAAGAAATGCTACAGAGGTATCCTCGAGGCGACCATGAGGAAATTCAACATTGACATCAACTCATGGGAAAGCATAACTCCAGATGAAAAACAATGGAGGAATTTCTTGAGGCAGGGAACTTGGCTCTCTGAGAACCAGATAAAACTACATGTAATGAAAAAAAACAAGGAACAACAGAATGAGCACACCATGGCTTGAACCAATAACCCAGGTGTTACGAGGTATATGATCTGTGCAACTTTTCTGTTCATTTTTGCAAAGTAATTGTATGGTTTGATCCCAAATATGTCATTCAAGCAGGTCCTTTATGACTGCATGTAACACACTCTGCAGTACTGCTGTTGTATCATGTTGCCTGCAACATCATACATGTACTTATGTGACACATGTTCCACACATTTCACGTGGCTCAGGAAGGGGGCAGACAGTTAGGGCTGTCTCTCAGCACAGAGGCTGAAGAGGTACACGACAAAGACAAGCTCCAAAGGGGTGGCCATGTTAGTCTATACAGCACCTTGTCTGTTATAACAAAGACATTGCAAATTGAGCCCCCTCGTTCTGGTGGGGAGAAGAATGACCTCAGCCCAGGAAGGAAGGGGATGAAGGGGGTTTGAAAAGGAGATGCTTGGAACTGTAAATGAGCTTTTTGCCAGAGAATCTCCATCTTGAAACAACTCCAAGGGACTGAACCCATGGGGCCAAAAGGACAAAGGCCAGCTAAAAATCATCATGGGCCAGGCCAATCATATGGGTAATACGTTGGAGAGCAAGACTGAACAGTGAACTTTAAAATATAAGACACATTTTAATCTAATTTGATATTTAACCCCCAACTGATTTATTAAATGATTGTGCATTGACTTGCTACATACCCACCTAAAATCATGTTCTACTCAATAAACTAGTGTTCATTTTATCTAAAGTTGTATGAACTTTAGAGAGGGTGAATGAGCAACAGCTGAGGTATTCCAGTTTCTTTGTAAAACTGGCAAACTAATGTCTATGAGCCTACAGTGATTGAGGAAGGGCCCCGATCCCTGCAGGATGGAAGTTCCCAGTGTGGTATCTGGTGACTGGGGTTGCTCACTGGGAGACCATCCCCCCACGTGGCTGAAGAGTGCACATCTACTGCCTAGGACTGATTATACACAAGAGGCTGGTTTGGGCCGACCCAGGAGGGGGTGGCCACCTAGCAAAGCACAGTAAGTCAGGGTCTAGGAGTGGCAATCTGGGGCACGGGGGCACAGTGGCACACCAGACCAGATTCCGAGAAGGAAATGTCACATCAGTTTCATCCACCCTTCAGAAATACATGTCTGCAATGTGGCAGAGTCTGTAGCTGAAGAATAAGCCCCAGTGGACTCGCAGATAATTTGAAATGGACAACCCATGGAAGACAATTATCATCAATGTCTATGGATTGCTGATGATCAATCTCCATGGCTATATCTACACTGGCAATTTAGTTTGAATTATGAAGGGCTTAATTCAAACTACATTGGTCCCTGTCTACACTAGACTTTCATTAAGACAAACTAAGAAATTCCTTAATCTGATTTAATGAAAGCTTAATTTGAATTAACGACCTGCCTGTTAGTTTGAACTAAGCCTTAATTTGACTCCTTAGTTTGAACTAAGGACGGTGCAGACCTGGACTAACCCTTAATTTGACTTTATTAAGGTTGAATTAAGGGCAGTTAGATTGAATTAACAAAATGGACTTGGTGGAATATTGGTGGACTTTCTATGGTGAGAAGAGGCTGTATAGTTTGGCTGGTTTCCACCTCGGTAGAAAGGGAGACAAGTCTCCTCAGAGACAGACTGGCAAGAGTAGTCAGGAAAGGGTTAAATTCATCGCAAAAGGGGAGGATAAAAGAGTCAAGATGTGAGCATTCAGCACAAAACAAATGCCTAAAACAAAATTAATCAAGGAACCAAAAGACATAAAGAGGAGAAATTTCTTAATTGCCTATACATGGCAATGCTAGGCATTTGGGTAACAAACAAAAGGAAATGGAATTGCCCAGTTATAAGCATAAAATTCAGCCTAGCTGCTGCTACTTTGAAACCTGGTGGGATAATTTTCACAACTGGAATGTCAAACTCAATGGTTATAATCTATCTGGAAAGGACTGGACGCACAAGACAGTGGCACCACATTAGAAATGGTATTACCCATTTCTGAGGCTAGGTCTATACTAGTAGTAAAATTCTGAAGTTGTCAATGAGAATTATGCAAGCTAGTCTGTGTAGCGTGCGTAACTCCCATCGATTTTCTAACTCCTCTTCAGTGCAGCATCTTCACTGCGCTGCGCCAATGGGAACTCTGTCTCCATCAATGCAGCACTATGTCACTTGAGAGGGTGGTTTTATTAAGTTGATTTCCAGAATGACTAAGTGGGTCTTAACTGTCTGCTAAGTCAACCCTGGAAGATGGATCTGATGGCAGTGAATTTGCCACTATCAGTGTAGAGTGTTTTAAGTCACTGATATCTCAGATGAAAACAATCTTGGATGCGTATGGAGCAATGTTCTAAAGCTGCTACAGACCAGTAAATCACACTAGACAACAGGATGAGTGTCTTCTAAAAGGCCAATCTACAATGTGCAAGGAAAAATGCTGTGTGATTTGAGTTGCATGTGCTGAAGGTCTCATGTTGCCAGTACTAAAACATCCTTGGAATTTCTGAACATATAGATGTCAATTTCCTAACTCAAAAAGTGCTTCAGTCAAAATGTAAGAATTCTGTTAGTCTTAAAGTGCCACACAACTCCTTGTTTTTTTTCTTTACTGGAACTTGTCCTAACAGATAAAGAGGAATTGTCCAGAGAACTAAAAATTAATGCTAGTTTAGTTACAAGTGATCATGGCTTCATAATGTGCAAGCTGGAAAAAGAGCAAATACAGAGTTGGAGCTTTAATGGGGCCAATTTCACAAACTGAAAATAATTATGAGCCAAATCAGCTTGGGGGGGGAGGGGGTTAACCAGGATAAATGTAAATGATAATTAGACATCAATGAAGAACACCTTACTAGATGCCCAAAAAGCCATAATCAAGGAAGACTGTGCTGATTAAAATACTGAACTGCTTCAAAAGGGAAGTGAAGGCAGCTGTGAAAAATAAAAAAGTAATATGTAACAGATGGAAGAAAGGGGAAGTTGATAAAAATGAATGTAAATCAGAAAACAGATAGTGCAAAAAAGTGACAATGGAAGTCAAGAGACAAGTAGCAACAGTGTTAAGGACAGCAAGAGGTTTTAAAAAACCATATTAGGGACAAAACAGAATCCTAATAATGGTATTTGGTCCAATGCCAATATGGATTATTAATACAGAAAAGGAAAAAAAAAATCAATAAATATTTCTATTCTGTATTTGGGAGGGAAAAATCAGAATGCGGCTAAATGTAGACATTTAGAGGTATTACATCTAGAAATGCAGCACATGGGCCATACTTACAAGATGGAGGTCTCTCTCCTGGGAAGCACTCAGCTGAACATGAGTTCCCAGTATGACACCGTGGCCAAAACAGTTAATGTTAATGTCCAGTTCTGGTACCCACAATTCAAAATGCAGATAAATTGGACACTGTTCAGAGAAGAGCCATGAGACTGATCAGAGGATTAGAAAACATGCCTTATACTACAGTAATTGATCTCTTTGAGTCTATTATCTATCTTAAAGAGAAGGTTAAAGGGTAACTTGATTACAGTCTACATGTGGAATAAAAATTTAATAATGGACTCTTCAATGTAGCAGAGCAAAGTACAATATAATCCAGTGGCTGGAAGCTAGACAAATTCAAGCTGGAAAATAATGTGCAAATTTTTAACAGTGAGAGCACTTAACGGCCACAATAATTTATCAAGAATCATAATTAATTCTCCATCAGTAACTATTTTTAAATAACAATTAGATGTTTTGTTACAATAACTGCTCTAGGAACTATTTTGATGAAGTTGTATATGACACAGGCCAAAGAGGTCAAATTAGATGATAATCATTTTTTTCCAGCCTAGGAACCCATTAATCTGTTCTCAAAAGGAATTCAGGAAAACTCTAAGTGCCTTTTGAAAATAAGATTTAGGCTCCTAAATCAGTTAGGCCTGGGAGCAGAAACACCTACATACCTCTAAGAATTAGGGTCTTCTGCTTTGGGAAGGAGAAGTTTTTTCAAAATCTTGGAAATTTCCTTTGGGTTGGTCAACCATTTCCTACCCACCTCTACTAAATTGGGGTGAAAATATTTGAAAAAGTTTCCCTAATGATTCATTTACTATGCATTTCTGTTATCAGCTAATACAGGAAAGATGAAAAAAATCTAAAACATGGTTCTCCACAGCTCTGCACATGGTATAGTCATTTACTCTCACGCAGAGTGAGTGTAAAATGCTACCATTCTGACAGAAAAAGTCTTTAAAACCACCCTGCATGCACTTTGCACTAATGTAAATGACTCACAAAGAACAGGCTCAATGCAATACCATGCTATAAATTACTTGATTCTTCAGTCAGCTTTTTTTTTTTTTTTTTTTAAACTCCTGGATCTACAATATGCAGGGAAGATAAACCAAAGAGAAAAACCCTCACTCTTCCTCTGTTGTTCTGTTGGCATAAAACTGTTAATATCAAGCATAGAAGTCTAATATCAAAGTAGAATACTGTATTGACTAAAATATTCTTCTGGCATAGTCAGGTATTCTAGTATCTCCATGAATTTAATGCTTGAATGCTATTCAATTCATCAAAAGGAACTAATTACTCACAAAGGCAGTGTTCCTAATCTCTGCTGTGTGGCGTGGACACTCAGGATTTGGTATGTACTGTACCTGTTAGGTCTAAATTGTTTCAATTAGCACACTAAGTCCTTCTTGCCGTGCTCTGACATGAAAGTTTCAGCTGCTGGGCCACAAAGCTGTCCCTCTGATTCCATGTGCTAAAAATCACATGACTTTGCAATGTGGGTCCACTAACCAGTAATAGTTTTACACTGTTTTCTTCCCTTGAAGTAGCATCTGACCCAATGTAATTAAAATTTCCAAGTAAAAAGTTTTAATATAGGTTTTCAAAGAAAAAAAAAAAAAAACCACCAGTTTTAGCTGAGATGCTCAAGAGAAGACATCACTAAAAGTAATACTGTGACACACATTCTCACTCTTCACCAGACTCTCCGCGCCACTCAAATGAGTTCTGCCTCTTTCAGCTTGGTAAATCAGCTCCCTGCTAACTTTATGGCACTTTCTATAATAACCTGTTTTTAAAAGTATAAAAAAGCCGGAGGGCAAAGCAGAAGTTAACTTGACGAGAGTAGACTGGACTCTTCACATTTGTGCATAACAGGCAAATACAAACTTAAAATATATATATAGGGGGTTTGTTCTTTCACCATATCAAAGAAAACTACACACACAGACAAGTAAAACAAAACTGAAGGGGTATAGGACAAAGAAATGTAAGAGAGACCAGAGAAAGAAATTGCATCATGAACCCATCTTCAGGGATTGTGCATTGTATCAAGAGATAATGCTGTTTTACACAAGACTATATCACATGAATACAGGTACAATAGAAATTTGATTATAGAAAAAACATTAATATCTCCCAAAGTATATAAAAAAACACCCACAGATGAGGACCATTCTTATATAAAACTCCACTCATCCAAGCCACTTTCATGTCTGCCATCTCATTCAGATAAATGAGGTTTGACTGTACGTACTGAGGTTTGGCGAGTATGCACATACGGCTTATTCTGGCTGTTTGGAAAGTCTTTTTACTTTCACTGAAACATGTATTAAACACCTGCATCTTATCAAAATATCTCCAAGCTACATCTGGTAGCATTTCAGTCTTGCTTTGCAACCCTGTGAATATCCTGTTCTTCATGTTTCTCACATCTAAAGTATGAGAATACTATGTTTAAGAAAAAATATATAGGTAAGTATGTCACGGTACCTTAAAAGTATGGTAGAACTCTGGGTTGATTTATCAACTGATCGTCATCTGCTTGGATTGTGGAAGCTCTCTCTAACTTACAGTCGTTTAACTCTGAAACAGAACAAACATGTATGACTACTACAATAATAAGAAATTTTCAGTCTTATTTAGCTGACATTCCATAATTGCAATTTTTGCTTTGAAACATTAAAGTGCTCTAATACAAGGCATTTTATCTATTTTACACCAGTGATAATTTAGTTTTTACAGTGAACTTAAATGTTAATATATATCATGAGCACAGAATGCTATTCAGTGTTAACATGTACAATTGATCTTTCAATGATATTTCACCATTCTCAGAACCATTATTTATTTAAAAAAAAAAAAAGTACTGATTTAAGTCTCAGCCATCAAGCCAGTAATACTAATGTAGACTAAAATGTCTGTATCTAATTTAGATTCCATCCTTGCAAACCTGTGCCTCGGTGTGGATCGTTATGCACAAGCAGAATTTGTATCTGTCTGTAGGTTCAGGGCCTTAGCAGCTGTTTTTACACCAGGCTTTTCCCCCTTCGCAGTGCAGCTCCATCAATGGTAAGCAAAGAAGAGCCACTTGTGTATGCTGGCCAACAGCTTTTTTACCATTGTGTCCATAACTGAGGTGCCCAGTGGTGATAATTTAAACATTCATCATTATTTCACCACTGACAAATTATGCAAAAGGATGAGAGACAGAGGAGTATGAAGTCCTTATATCAGTTATATTACTTATATTACATCAGTTTAACTAAAATCTGTTTTTAAATCAGTTAATTAAATCAGTGTAAACCTCTGCATTGGCATACTTGTTTTGGTTTAAGTTACAGAAATGTAGCTGTTTACTGAGATCCAGAAGGGCAGCCATGTGAGTCTGTTTGCTGACTCATCTACCCTAACCGAAATGTCTTTGTTAGCACTTGCCTTCCCAATTGTGATGTTTTTCACCCATCCTTGCATGTGTGTATATATATACACTTCTGAACTGTAGTTTCTACGACTGCTTCATGAATCTGACCAGGCGAGTTGCAGCCCACAAAAGCTTATGCCCAAAGAAATTTATTAGTCTGTAAGGTGCCACGGGACTCTCGTTTTTACTTACAGCGAGTCAGCTAGCTCTGATGCCTATTTTGAAAGGTAATACAACCACCAGCAATCTTACTGTTTCTCCTTTGTCTGCTAGGCCAGGCTTTTTGGTTTGTATTTGAACACTGCCTGACACAACTAGGCTAGACAACAATATAAATAACAGAACTTGATTAGAGACCAGAGGCCCCTCAGAGTGCAGATCACTTCTACTTTACATGGAAGTTCGCCCCAGCAGACAAAAGAGGAAAAGTAACCTATATTAATATATTATGTCTATCGTGATAGCACCTAGAGAATCCAGCCTCTCTGTGCTAGGCAATGCACATATACAAGCCAAAAAGTCTATGCCCCAAAGCGTGTCCAATCTAAATATAAGATGAGAAATAAAAAAGGAACAAATAAATAACAAGAGTGGAAATCAGAAGTTAGATTAGAATTATCAATGTGGTAGACAGCATGGTAACTATCTCCCAAACACTAATCAGTCTTTCAAAGCATTGTAGCAGAATTGAGTTTTAAGGAAGGATGTGAAGAAAGACAATGTGGTGGGCTTACAGAGTTTTCTAAGGAGCTCTTTATGGATATAAGAGGTGACAAGGAAGTGAGTGGATGCTTGTTGGGAACTTTTATGAATGGACAATCAAGACTAGCTAGTTGGCAGAGAACAATGCATAAGAGATGAAAGGCTGGGTAAAGATAAGCCATGATGGGCCTTATAAGAGAAAAGCATTTAGGGTCTGATGCAATGGAGATCGGGAAACCAGTGAAAAAATGCAAAGCAAAGAGTAACATGGTTGAAGCACCAAGCCCTACATTTTCAAAACATTATGTTAGGTTTCAACTCATACCTCTCACACAAAAAGGTCAATGGAAAAAATATGGCTGCAAGCCTTAAGTAATACTTAAAAAATCTGCTGTTAAAGAAAATGAACAGTTAACCTAAGTAATGTTATAATTCATCAAAACATCAGCCAAATTCCAGACAAAAACTTAATCAAGGCAGCATTGTGATGGGCAATATAAATCAGCAGTTTATGGAGAAATATCTTCACAAGAAAGCTATAGTTAATAAAGATCAGCCATACAAAAAGCCTATTAGAAGTCAGGAAATTCAAAGTTAAGGTTATGAGAAACTCCAACATTCAAAAGTATGTAAATTCACATTAAGGTAGCTAACTACTGTTGCCCCCTTACAAAGGAGCAGAGAGTCAAATATCAGGGTTCTGGCAATGCCCCAACTGGAAACAGAAACTGATGGCACCTGGTATTTTATCTGAGACAATCTTGTTTTATTTACCAGGAATGCACAAGTCTTGCTTCTCCAAATGCAAGAGGAACCAAGAATAAAAGGAGCAGTTTCCTAGCTTACAACCCCATGTCTCATTAGCCAACTCTAGATGCAAAATTACTCTCTAGCTTTTTATCCCCCGCCCCCAGGTCACATTGTACTCATCAGCTACTGCTTGGCTTTCCTGCTTTTTGTCTTTGCCTCTCTGTGTTATGGTCTGTTCTCACAAACTCATGCATACCGGATCACAGGACCCACTGGAAGACAGCTCATGAGGTGCTAGATTTTGCGCAGACTCTAACAGTCCTCGTTCCAGGAACAGCCCCTTAACAGTCTCTTACAACCGTGTTAAATGTAGGATGCAGTCACATCAGTTTGAATAAGGTTTTAAGTCAATCCATAGCTCAAAAAACTCAGCCCATATCTCAGCTTTGCCCATCACCCCAGGAGACCTCAAATGGTGACACCCAATAAACTCTTCCCAAACAAACAAAAACAAAATTACAAACGACTCAAGCTGAACTACTTACATGCATACAATGTCCTGTCACGAGAGGTTCGCACCACCAACACGAAAGAATTTTACTCCTAGTCCAATCACTTTGGGGTGTTTTTCCCCAGGAGCGTCGCTGCCCCAGGGAAGGACCTGGGGCACCGGCCCAGGCCCCGCCCCCTGACCGCAGGCCACGCCCCCGACCCCCGATGTGGTGCTCAGGCCCAACCCAGCCTCTGGCGCCTGCTGTGCCAGCCAGGCCCCGAATCTCTGGCCAGAGACAGGGCAGGGAGTGGCAGCCATGGCTGTGGGGCCACCCAGCCTAGGAAGGAGCCGGAAGCAGCCACCCAGCCCCGCATCTCTGGCTGGAGACCGGGAGAGGCAGGGGCCGTGCCAGGACCTGGGGCACTGGCGCCGGGATTTGGGACACGGGCCCCACGGGCCAGGCACCAACGACGCCCTTGTTTTTCCTCCTCCTAGATTTTTCTTCAGCTACCAGTGAGGGACTCCTCAGCCAGTCCCTGCCTGGTTTTTTAGAACTGGTGGGCTGAGGTGGACCCAGACCATTCTGTCTGAATGGAAGATTCACCTCTTGGATATCAGGCTGGTAAGTCTCACCCATGTGCTCAGGGTTTAACTGATCATCATATTTGGGGTTGGGAAGTACTTTTCCCTTAGGGTGGATTAACAGAGGCCCTAGAATTTTGTTTTTTTCAGGGTTTGGGGGGTTGCCTTCCCCTGTAGTTTGGAACATAGATCACTTGCTAGTGGATTCTCTGTACCTTGAAGTCTTTAAAGTTTAAACCATGATTTGAGGACTTTAGTAACTCCGTCATAGGTTAGGGTCTGCTAGAGGAATGGGTGGGTGAGATTCCGTGGCCTGTGCTTTGCAGGAAGTCAGACTAGATCATCATAATCGTCCTTTCTGATCTTAGAGTCTATAAGTCTGTACAACTTTTCCAGCCTCAACATCCACAAATACATTTTTGGAGTTAGGAAGAGGAGGAGAGAATGAGGTGGTCGGCAGCTGAAATTCTGTCCCCCAAATTGTAGCAGTAAAATCTATGTCCAATATGAAAGCGGTTTTGAAACATGGATCAGCCAAAGAGAACAGCTGCCAAACCTTTTTTCACTTCTGAAAATGCTAAATCACACCTTACTGACAAGTGAAATGGTTTCCTTTCTTTACAACTTCTGCTTGTTGGAAATATTCTGCAAACAAAGAGATCTGTTCTTCTTTCAGACCCACAAGAGCTTTAGCAACTAAGATTCCCCTGAAACCCTGGGTCTCCAAACATTTCACCCACTCTTCACTAGTTTCTTGCTGGAAAACCACCTCAGTACTCTTAGTAGTCACCTCCAATGCACCACTGCACGGAAAGATTCAAGTTCTGTGGCAAATTCCACCACCTTTCAGAGAGTGTTTGGCCTCCTTTTACTGATCTGGAAAAGCCAAGTCCAGCTGAGCATCTATAAATTGGCCCATTGCCAGGGTACGATGAAAGGCCTCAGTGGCACCTGACCATGCCAGGAACACAGCCTCTGGCAGGCCTCCTGCCAGTTCAAGTGAGGTTTCTACTTTCCCCTTCTAGATCTTTGCTGAATTCTAGCTAGCTCTGACTGACAGCTAGTATCAACTTGCATAGCAAGAGCTTGTATCAGATCTGGACAACTCAGTGTCTTTGGGGGCGAGGGGGGGGTAAATTTTGCAGCGTAGTCAAAGTTGGGTCATTCAAATTGGCTGGTGGTAACCCCCTTTTCAGCTCCACATCCTGCCCATTCATATGAACTATAATGTTGAACTGAGCCAAATACACCCCTCAGGGAGATTTTCCTCTCACGATAACAGCTTTTGAAAGATTTATGCTGGGGGGGGGGGACCCAACAACAAGGAGTCCTGTGGTACTTAAAGACTAACATTTATTCTTTGCATGAGCTTTTGTGGGAGAAAATCCCACTTCCTCAGATGCTTTGAAGACGGGCGAACTTAAGCTTCCCCATCTTCAAAGCATCTGACTAAGTTGGATTTTCTCCCATGAAAGCTCATGTGAAAAACAAATCTGTTAGTCTAAGTGTCACAGGACGCCTTGTAGTGTGTGTTTTTGTTTTTTGTTTTTTTTTGCTGGACTAGACTAACATGGCTGCCTCTTTGAAACCATGCTAGTACAGGCTGGCCTCTCCCATCTGGGCCTCTGTGGCTTACAAATAGGACAGAAAATGTTGTAAATATCTGGTACTACCCAAATCCTGTGTCTGCCACAGTTCTTCATCCAGGTGCTGCTTTCTGCTATGGCTGGTAACCCTTTGATTTCCTTCTGTAGCTAATTTTCTAGTTCCATGAGTCCTGGCTTCAGCTGCTCTCAATTGCCAAGTTCCAGGTCTGCTAAAGCTTGCTCAGTCACCAGCATTTCATGGAAGAACTTCTGGCCTATGACAGTCAGACTGCTGGTCACCACACCAATCCATTTTACCACTCCAGCCTGGGTATGAGGCACCTGTGCCTCTGTCTGTCCAAATGTTGTGTAGTTGTTGCTTCAGAGATTTCATCTGCATTTGGAAATCATCTCTGAGACCTTTCTGGCAAACCTCCAGATGTGGATTTAATTCCTTTTGTGAGGCTTCCAGTTTCAGATTTAGGTTTTGTTTTAAATCCCACCAGCTACCTGTATATAAGCATCTCCATTACTTGTTCCTTCTTCATGCAGGAGGAAAACTGGCTCACGATCTGCCCTTTGAAACCAGATCCTATTTCTAACACTAGTTTTGCCCTTTATTGACCCAAGCAACTATGAGCATGTTAGAGTCCTGAGGCCATTCCAATTGGAAACAGAAATTGATGGTGTCCGATATTTTCTTTCATTCAATCTTGTTTATATTACAAGAAGTGTACAAAGTTCTGCTTCTCCAAATATAGGAGAAACCGCAAACAAAGGAGCAGTTTCTCAGCTTTCAGCTCCAAGACTCATCATGCAACATCAGACCCCAAACCTCTCTCTCTAGTTTTTCCAGGGGTTACATTGTGCTTACAGGGTGCCACTTGGCTTTCTTGCTTCTTCCCTCTGCCTTTCTGCCCTGTCTGTCCTCATCTTTTGTCTTCCCTCCCATCCACCCACCTCGTCATAATACCCACAAGAATCCACTGCCCACATTCTAACAGCTCTTGTTTTAGATGCTGCCCCTTAAAAATATCTTACGACTATCTTAAATGAAGGGTGAGTTCTCACGACAGATTGAAAGAGATTTTAACTCAACCCATTTTAAGGTTTTATCCGGCTCATAACACAACCTTAATTCTGACCCTATAAACACAGCATTCCCCAGTCCTCCTTATATCACAGGAAGGATGTAATACTTGGGAAGTCCCCAAGAGCAGAGATAGTACAATGGCACTAAACCAGTCCTCTCTCATAACTGCTTCCCTACAGTAAGTGTGCGCCACAGCAAGACAGGGTCTGTTGGATGAAGGTGTTGTAAGTGCAGGATAATGAAACCTGGCTATTCCAGGATGCTGGATGATCCTTTAGGGACTACAGTAGGCCAGCAGTAGGACAGAGCAGCTCTTGAGGCCAGGCCAGCACCCTGCAGCCCCACAACCCTAGAGATGGAAAGGTGGAGTGAAGAATATAAACACAGAAACTATATCTATCTATATAGGGAGATAATAGACTCCATCTTTGCATCTCTAGGGTTGTGAAGCTGCAGGGTGCTGGCTCGGCCTCCAGAGCTGCTCTGTCTTACTGCTGGCCTACTGTAGTCCCTAATACTCATATTGTGTGTGTGTGTGTGTGTGTGTGTATTTACATGTATACAGATTATACAATCAAAATGTAAGGTCTAAATTTTTTAACTGATATCCCAATTAGTAAATATGACAGAATCTTGAGGGTTTTTTTATGATCGTTAATCAGGCACTCATGATCCCACATTGTGGTAATGTATACTAACTGTGAAGCTGCTCCCCATTGCTATTTGGATATTTACTATGTACGCTCATACATAAAATACAATGGAATTCTCAGTGGAAAAGTGCAAGATTTTTCCTCAAAGTACATCAAGTTTTTCTGAAACATTTCCAGAGACACAGAAACATCTTTACTCATAATCAGAGATTGTGGCCACTAATATCTGATGCTCAATAGATGACCATCAAAAAAAAATTATGTAACTATTTTCAAATGTTTGTAATGAAAAATCTATCAAATAAACTTCACACTAAAGCTCACAAAGTGTTTTTACTTCTGTCTGCAGTCTCTATCTGTATAATTATTGCACACATATGTCCACATTTATTATTTTAGCCCAAGCAGCCAATTATGTCGTTTTTCAGTGGTTTAATCTGCATCTGCAATAATTTTCCCTTCCTAATTTATAGATCTTACTCAACAGTAGGCAGAAAGGTTAATACCATAATAAGACGTCTTTGCTTACTGTGTTTCAGCTGTTTAAATATGACTAAATAAAGTATAAAACAAACTAAGAAAATACATGGTTTTGGAAACAGTGGATGAAAATTTGGTTGTAGTTTCCCTGCATAAACAGGCAAGTCTACTTTAAATTCTAAACTGTTGTATCTTACAGTATAATTTGGGCCACCATTTGAGGGTTCAGCACTCCAATTAAATTAACAGCCAACTAGGACAGATAAAGACAACTGAATAATGTTTTTTACATTGTAAATAACTGCAGAAAAACAAAGTGAACAAATACTTTTTATATTTTTGATGCTATAAGAATATTTAATGCTGATCACAACTTCTTATACTAACAACTCCTGAAGTATTCTATAGAAAAGACAGCTAGGCAAACACTCCTAGATTCTATGACTTTCTACATATCAATATTTAAAAAGCCTTCATACTGCACCATTTAGAAATGATGAAAGAAGAAAAGCATATTATGTCAAACAATAAGTACATGAAAAATTAAAATAAAAACACACACATACTTTGCAAGCGGGGGCGTACTGAACTAAGACAATACAGAGTATATGAGCAGATAATTTGCAAAAATTATTATTCAGCTTCCATGTAAAGCTAGATAGTGGATTATCCAAAGTACACAGTTATGGTTACTACAGATTTAAGATTTCAAACAAGCTCTCTGTGCATATCACTATTTTAAAATTGGTGCAGATCAAAGCCTGTACAATCTTAAATTACTCCAGAAAGATGAATATCATCTGAAAATGTGACTTATTATTTAAGTGCTATACCACTAACCTTAAAAGAGACGTTGATTCTTGTGCAGGTACATCCCTATTCTCAATGTAAACAAAGGACAGTGGCAGGCACCCCAGGCTAAGGATGTCAGCATTTTTCAAACACCTTTCTGACTGTTCCATTTTATGGTGATGCAATTTGACCTACATTTTCAGTGGCTAAAGAGAGACAGAGAAATACAAAAGGGAGAGATGGAGAAGAGAGAGGTGTTTTCTGTCCTCACCCTCTGTTAACTAGGTCTTTGTCCCTAAAATGAATGTTAATGGGGAAGAGAGGATGCAGAATATCCTAGCAGTAAATTCTGAACAGAAAGCTAAAAAATAGGATGACATAAGAAAAAATAGGATTTTTCTGTGATCCTGAGCTCTCAATAAGAAAAGCAGGATGTAATGGAGAATCAGTGTTAGATGCCAGAAATAGAAAAGCTCGTTTTAGTCAATTAGACCTTCCAGTGTAAGAAGTAATGGGGGCTCTAACTAGACATACCAATGCACAATGCTGGCAAAACTCCAACAATGCCTCGACCTTTTCTTTATTGTAGGTGAAGTTTGCATGGAAAAAGTGTACTATAACAATTGTCAGGTCTCATAAAGCCAGGATTTTATGTACCTCAGAAATTGGCATATGGCTTAAGTTCTCTCCATTAAAATATCTTTCAACAGTGGCTGTGATAGCTCATCCCTCCAGTGTCCACTATCTGTTTTCCCAATTTCCATCACTGATAATATATCACAAAGCATGTAGAAAAAACAAATCTACTGTTTAAAGTAAATCCCACTAGCACAGATACACTTAAATATAGAAATACCCAGTGTTAAAACGAGCAAGGAATCCTGCGGCACTTCTAAAGACAAACGAATTTATTTACCACATGAGCTTTTGTGGGAGAGAATCCCACTTCATCAGACGCATGAAGATGAGCTCTACAGCTTTATTTGATGCTAAAATCTGATATAATAATTTAATCATTTCAGTTTAGATGCTTTTGATAGTTTTCCACTTCAGACAGTGAAAAATATTGTAAACTTTTTCTGTTGTAACCAAAAAGAGCTTTACTTTTAAAATAATTTCTTCTCTCTCAGCTAAGCTATTGCAATTGAAATGTCAGCTGCTGCTATTACATAGTCACTGGTGCAAATAAAACTGGCCTTTTCCATTTTAGATTGCAAGATATTTGGTTGTCGTTTTACTGTCGTCTGTACTTTGCCTACCACCACCCTCATCCCTTAACTACTACGATACACATGAATAGTAAAAAGAGAAGCTGCTGTAATGCAATAAAGCTAACGCACCAATTTTAATCTTATTTACACCAGTGTAAATCCAGTGATTCCACAGAACTTTCTCTGGATTTACACCAATGTAAATGAGAGCAGAATCCAACATAAAATTTGAAACCACAAATCAATACAAAGTTTAGATTAAGGCCTACTATTGACCACAAAGGACAGCTCTACATTTAAAATGCTGCATCTCAGCGGCTCCGCTGTCCTGCTTTAGTGGAAAGGATATTATGTCAATGGGAGAGCTTCTCCAGTCGGCATAATTAATTCACCTCCGGAAGAGGCGGTAGCTATGGCGATGGGAAAACACATACCAACCCACCCTTCACATAGACAGGGCTAACTGCATTGCTGTGGATGTCTCACATCTCTGAAAAATGTATTTATACCCATGTAAGTTTGTAATGTAAATCCGACCTAAGACATTGCAAGCATGACTTTCGTGTCTATAAGATAACACATCGTGGGCTGCGAGTAAGTACTAAGTAAGTAGCTCTTTGCCGTAAGTATCAAGTAGCTCTCTTCCTCCTCTAACACTGCCAGCTCTGCTCTCACTCCAGTGTTACAGGAAACTCTCAGTGCTGGCTGGGGTAGGAGGGCCCAGAGCACAATCTGGAGGCGGGGGAGGCCCGCAGGTAAACTTAATTCTTACCTCGCCTCAGCAAAGAAAGGGCAGATGGCAGGATCAGTTAAGGCAGATGATATACCCTGGAGAGGGGAGGACAGCAAGGGTGAAGAAAATGGATTAATTGTAAGAGGGTTAGAGTAACACATGAAGAGAGTCAGGAGAACACAACTGAGGAAGGTTCCTGGATGTGGACAAAAAGACTGCTAAACGAAATACTTCCCAAATTTATGATTTCCCTATATCTTTATGCATACAGGTAAAGCCTCTCTCCCCAAAACAAAATTATAGTCATACATTCTTCCGCTCCTGTTCTCTCTCTCTCTCTCTGTCTACTTCTTCCTTATCTGTCTTTCTTTAGGTCAGCAAAAGTCTCATCATAAAAAGTAATATATTTTTGTTTACCCAGTCGTTTGAAACTGAATTAAGAAGGAGATGCCAGGATTTTTCCGTTCTAAACAGCAACTCATTTCAGTTACTCTGGTTTCCGTTCTCACCCTGAGAGAAAAGGAGCAATGATTAACAGGGTTTTCTCAATTATTTTGCTCATTTTTAAAAAAACCTTTCCTCTTTCTTGACTGTTTCAGAGCCACATGTTCTTTTGTGTTTATTTGGTTGAAGTTTGGTGGATTCCTATTGTTTCAGGGTTTTTCTGTTTCAGTTAAAGGGAAAGAAGCTGAAGTCGCATATTTGTTGCTGTCCAACAGCTTAAAAATGCCAAGTACGAGAGCCAATCGGAGTAAAGAAACTAGAACATTCCAAGAAAAATAAACCTACAACGCATGATCCCTCCAATCTTACTGCCTAATGGCTACAAACAATGGTATAGGGATTCATTTAAAATACTCTATGATTATAGAGAAAAGTTGTATAGGGATTATAGTATTGCCAGCCCCCAGCATTTGAAAACCATGAGTCATGCCACCAAAATTATGAATGGCTTAAAAGTCATAAGTTCTTTTAAAAACCTATATTTTGCGTCCTGAGCCTTTAGAGTGAAGCTGGGTCATGTTTCCAAGCTTTCCTCTGTTTTAAAGTAAGATGAGTTTCATGTACAGCTAGTCCTCACTTAGTGACCTACTCGTTTAGTGACCCCTCAGAGTTATGACCGGCTCTCTGATGAGTTGGTATTATGGCAATGTACGAGAACTCGCATCAACTCTCTCAGATTACCTATATTTACAGTACACTATGCAAACTAAGTTCAGTACATTAGAGCTTAAAACATTTAAAATATATATTAAAAATGTTATAAATGATGCAAAGGTGACATTAAAACTATCTACCGATGGTTGAAAAACCCACTACCAGTAAAGTACATTATGCCTGAAATACCGGTAAGGGCTGCTCCTCGTTTAGTGACCAATTCGTTTATCAACCAGGTTTCAGGAACGGAACCCGGTCACTAAGTGAGGACTACCTGTATTTACCTGGCCCCAGAAGCTCAGGTTTTTAAAAACACACCAAATACTGCAAGACTCGTGACAATATCAAGAAGGTGGCATCACTATGCAAATCACACACCCGGAACTAGAGTGCAGGGAACTGCACAGCTGAGAGGGAAAAACACACATACAGTTGTACAACAAAGCAATAATGTTCCAGTAGTTTCAGTAGAGCCAATTCCATTTCAGTAATACATGTGTGGTCGATGAAGTAAACTAAAATACTACAGTGAAGCTTCTCATCTAACTCAGCTCTTTTAAATGATTGCATTTTTTAGCAATAGTTTAGAGTCTATGACCAGGAACTCCCTAGCTCTGCCTGCTCTAACAAAATAAAACTAAACTAACAGTAATCTAAACCCTACTTAATAATATTACGTGACATTTAATGGACACAAATAAGCTGCCATGATAAAAACTTGAATGAAAAGTTTCATCATTAAGTGACTGCTTAGTTGCTAAACTTTAAATCCCTGAAGAAAGCACTGTTACTTTAGAAATGTTGGCAGAATTTTAACACTGGTAGCAGTTGCATTTGAGAAATTAATACCAAAAATAGGCTTTTAACAAGTTCAGTATTTGCATGTTAGGCAATATATTGAAACCAGTCCCAATTCAGCAAAGTTCTGGAATGCGTGAGCCACCCTCTGAAGTTAATAGGAATATTCATGGGCTTAATGTTATACACATACATTAAGTATTTTACTGAAATACAGTAATAATGCCAGAGATATGATAAACATTTAATAGCTAACTTCTAAATGCTACTCTCAATCTACTAAAGCCATGCAATATGGGATTTAAAATGCTGCTATTGAGCAAATAACTACGGAGTAATCAGAAAAAAATATTAGAGGAAGAGAGATCTGCTTAATCTCTCTCCTCAAAATAATAATAAATGTAATTATGCCAGTTGTTCTTGGCAAACAATATGCTCAAGCAATACCTCCAATCTGTCTGAATACCCACAAATATAATACACAGTTACTGCTATTATTTCCTAACACCAAAATCACTGCTATTTGGTCTCATATGAGGAAAATACTGAGTCTCTTCAGTCTTCTTCTGTTCATGGTCAAACACACGGGTAATGAAGCATTATAAAAACACCACAAATCTCAGTCCAGCTTGATGATTGTTACAACAGATACACCAGGTCAGTGTTACTCAGTACACTTTGTTTGAATGTTACCCCACCGAGAAAGGAACACATGCCTAAAATTGAGCAATTCACAGTCAAAGTGGAATGAAATGGGATTAAGAAACTCACTGTTCACACCGTTACCTGTTTATGGACCAAGGGTCAAACTGTAGCCTTTGGTAATCGACAGTTTCTATCCCATGCACATGTGCAACCAATTGTTCACAGAGAAATATATTCACCCCACAGATCTTCCCCACAAGGCACTGCATGAAGCCCTTCACGTTTATCAAGCAGAAACAGCGTTTTTACAGTTGGATTGGCTATGAATGTGCAATGATACCTAAACAAAAAGGAGGGCAGGTACTCTTAACAGGATACAGAAGTTAGAGGATTATGGGTAAAATAATCAGACGCTTAGGAAAACAACCCTTCCTGATGTTACTGTAATAGTCGTTCCCACTGGCAACTAGAATTCAATATCTGCATGTCACCACTCTCTCCTGATCTTGTAAAAAATCACTCGTGTATGGAGTTATAATTCTCCTCAACAGGAGTCAAGGAGGCAAAAAGGAAATCAGTCTCAGGCTCTCCTCCCCATTTTATTTTTATTCATCCTTCTGGTTTACCCTGAAATGATGGACAACTCCATGGGTGTTAAAAAGAAATGAGACAAACTGGCCACTGTTGGAAGACAGGATGCTAGGCAGACCTTTGGTCTCACTCAGGATACCTGTTCTTATGTGCAGAAAGACTAAATAAAGATGAACGTATATAAACGAGGCTGAGGAATCGTAGTAGTAAAGGTATTAGGCCAACAGTCCTTTGGCAAGAGGGTGTTTTCAGGCCTTAGATGAATACAAATAGACAAAGCACACCTTTCTTAAAATCTAGCCCATCATCTTCTTTACCTCCAATATGTATATATGCACATATCCATAAACACAATTTGTTGTTCTCCTTTTATATTTTTCATTGTGTTCTTGGACTCTGTTTTTGAGAAATATTTCTGGTATATAATAGCAGTATCAAACTAGGTGATACAGCCAACATAGCAGTTCTTATGCCACCCCCTTTGTCCTCCTCCCAGTGAAGGGGGGTGGTCAAAAGGAAGGAGCATCACTAAGGAGCTGCTAGAAACAGGGTCTACCATAACTACCAGAGGGAGCAAATTAAAGCAGTCCTGTTGCACCCTAGAAGCAGCACGGTGTTTCAAGGAGGTATAGAAACAACTTACACCTCCTGTATATTGCCCACCTCATGTACTGTGCTAGGTCCAAAAAAGAGCTAGGGTTGAGGATCCAGAACAAAGGTTATTTTAAAAAATGGCAAGGCAAGGATATAAAAATATAATTAAAAATAGAAATATGGGTTAAAATAATTTTCAAAAGTAAAGTCCATGGCTAACTATAAAAACCAGAAAAATGAGAAAGGCAAGAGATTAAAAAAAAAAAAAAACCTTTAAAAATACAGGCAAATGTTAAACATAAAAATTTATAGATAAAGGCAATATATACCCATTTTACAGATGAAAAACTAGAAACACAAAAGATGTCATGATTTGCAGGTGATCAATGGCAGCACCAGAAGATGGCTTCCCACATAAAATTTTAAAAGAAGATAATGAAACGGTTAAAATAGAAGTCAAGAAACACTAGGCTGGAATTAATAAGAAAAACAGAGGCAGTGGAGATTCGGTCTGTGGTAACATCACTCTGACCACACTGCTTGTGTATTGTTTCCTGTTTTCCATTCCCGTTGGCCCCCATCCTGCAAGCTGCTCCACTAAGGCAGATCTCTCTACCATGCAAAATCCCTAGATGGATGCACAGTGATTCACATGCAGAGATCAGTTCACAGCACTGGGACTTTCACCTATTTATTTATTGTTAGACTATCTGCTCTTTGAACCAGAAACCATTTCTATTTATACATTTGTACAGCACCTAGCACAAGGGGCTTCCATCCTAAGTGGGACCTGTGTGTTACTGCAATATAAATATTAAATTATCATAAAACAAAACTTTGCTTCCTCATCTCTTTCAGTACCTGTGAACGATTGCCCTATATGCCTCCAGCTAATTACTCTTTGTTACCAGATCTTGAAAGAGCTGGGCAAGCTGGGCAGGCAATTTCATAGAAGTAGGAATGAGACAGTGCATACAAGTCTTCTAAACATAAGCGATCTTTCTAATGGTGTTTACTTTCCAGCTACATATTAATTTTCAGTCTAGGGCCACTAGAATGTTGGAGGGAAACACTAAGAAGTACCTACTGCAGATTTGCCAGAAGTTGCTGGTTCTCATAATGTAGGAGGTTACATCTATATAACTCTTTGTCTAACAAGGTTTTAAAAGTTCATCGGGACACTACAAACATATTAAATTAAAAATCTAACTAATCTCAATGTTGTTATAAACTAGATGGGAACATTTTCCTGACTATATGGGGTCCATTCTCCCAATAATGTTCTGTACTTACATGCAAAAATAATCAGAAACGTACCATACTGCCATCACGTAAAAAACTCAGCAGTCTTCTAGCCAAGATAATAAGAATGTCATCATGGTGTGAGCACAAATATAAAAAGAAGTTTGTCCTACTGCTCTGTAGCAAGACTGTGAACATCCCTGCTGAATCACTGATGATGCTGGTTGACACACAGAGGAGAGCTGGTGTGGCACTAGAGATGCAGCAGGAGAAAATTTTTACAAAGCAGAGAAGGTAGCAAAGAATAAAAGATAATTTAACAGCTTGAAAGTTATTTACAAGGCTTAATCAGAAAAAGTGTACATAAAATGAAACAGGTCCATATTTTTAAGGATAGAAAATTTGTATAATTTAAAAAAAATCTTTATGAATAGTATTAGGAAATTTCTCTCTCAACACGTCTTTATAAAACACTACCCTTCAATACAGCATAACAATTGTATGTGCTGTTTGTGATGAGGACATTGTAAGCAATGAACTAGAGGAACAGTTATTTGCATTATGCAGTTTTCAACTGTTTATCAATAAACATTAAGAAGTTAATTATTCAAATCTTGAGCTTTAGGTTCAGTGGTTACAGAAAACCACACTATCACAATCTTTAGAAATCACTTGTTATGAAGAAAACTGTCTAGGAGGCTGCTTCACTGGCCACCAGATGACCTTTAGGAGAACTTTCAGTCAGCTTTTCTTTGCTTTTTATACTAAAACAAAGATAGCACAGTGGAACATGACCTCTGCCAGCACAATTAAGGAATACATGTTACCTAAGGAGGACTAGCCTTCGCTAACAACACTGAATAACAAACAGTGCATTCTCCTACTTCTGCAGACACCTCCAAAGAGACCTGCATGCTTCAGAATAGATTACCCCACTTCAGCCCTTGACTCTGCCATGGTCTTGTTGACCCCAATGGACAGCCTTGAATTTCAACAACAGCTACAGAATTTTACACAAATGAGAGCTGCTTTTAACCATCACATCCCAAACAATGATATTCACACGGTGCTAAGAGCATGCTGCGTATTGTCACTTTACACAAATCTATGCAGATAACTGAGCCTGTCTGCTTGCCTGCTACTTGTAAGCGCTGTGCTCTTCGGTAGCCAGTTTGTGAAAGAATTAGTGAGTTTCTTCTACAACTGGGGTCCAAGAGATACAGTGCTAGTAACCCAATCAAATTTTAAGAAGAAAGTTCAAGTCTGAGTTCTGCAAGTGTAGTTTGAGTCTACGAAATGTATCTATGGCCCTTCATATTTTTTGCCCTACTTGTGACGTTGACTCCATCACATTTTCTTGCAACACTGCTCATTTCTGCATTATAAGGATGCCGATTTAAAAGTCACATTTCCGATTTTTGTAATCTACTATTATTACAAGCAACACCTCGATCCTCTAATAATCCCTTACCCATTTGCTTAACTCTATGCCCCTGCTGAACTTCTCACCATAGTTAAAGGTTAAGTGCATGCATTAGTATTTGAAGGAGTGGGGACCAAGATTTCTATAAAAAGTTATTTTCTCTACTTTTGCCATTTATTTAACCCTATTATGTGTACAAGTCACTTTCAGCTGTTTATGCAGGTGTTCCACATAGCAATAGGAAAGATTTCTTTTCAAAACAGAAAAATTAATTGTAAAACCATAAGTAGACAGACAGACGGATGGATGTGAGTGGGTACTTCAGGATCAAATGTATTTCCAGTAATTATTTTTAACTAATTAAGAAAATAATATTAGATTTCAAGTTGATGGCATTATCTGAAATAATTCTTATAAAGCGAGAGCGGAGATTAACTCCATGTTATTTGGATTGTTTGGCACTAACAAAACTTTATGTATATTGTCATAATCTACAAGCACGATTTAGAGATGAAGAAAAGTCATTACATAAACATGAGCGCCAAAGCAATGCAAAAGTGAAACTGAACTGCAAATATTTAAATAAACCACAAAATCACAGATGCATACTTGTGTTCATTCTTAATATGGTTCTGCCTTACTTTCAGCTCTTACAGGTTAACATCCACTCCAGTGTTATAATCAAATTTCTGTTTCTTCTTCCTTTTCCCAGTTCAATTATTGCTATGTCTAACCAACGTTTAGTTATAACAAAACAAAAACAAAACCCTGGACAAAAAGATCTTTCAGACACCTGATTCTCAGCCAATTTCACAACATGTTTTGAAGAAAAAAAATGTTTGTTTACATCCAAAGTCTACTAAGACATCTGTGTAACAAAAATGTCTTATATCTTCAAAGCCATTAGTATTTGGTACAGGAAAAAGGGTGAATATGAAACACTGGGCTTTATCTTCAAAGGGTGCGTCCAAAGTGGGGCACAAATTTTATGCACAACTACCATGATGTCAAGTATGTGCAACCAGTTAGCTATACAACTAGCCCTTTGCTAACATGGTCACTGAATTTGCAAGTTAGCTCTTCAGGTGCTCGTACACTGTCACAATTAAGATCCTGTATGCCAGGCTTCTATTCTGATAAAAAAAAACCCCAAGGAGTCGTGTGGCACTTAAAGACTAACAGATTTATTTTTCGCATGAGCTTTCTTGGGAGAAAATCCCACTTCGTCAGATGCTTCAAAGATGGATGAACTTTTTTGCTGAACTAGACTAACATGGCTAAGCCTTTGGAAATTCTTTTTTGATAGTCTGCCTAGTAATTTTAACTGTTTTAACTATCTTAATTTGTAAAATGCAGCTGTCAAAGCAAAGTCTCTTTTATTCAACTTTCTGGTTTCCATTTGACCAAACTTTTAAAGCCAAATTCTTGTCTCAGATGTACATGTACAAAACAATAAAGAACCAACCAACCCCCACCCATCAAAGTTGACAAGAGACGTGGACACCTCCTGTGGCAGAATATGACCTTTGTTTTGAAAGGGCTGCTGTAGCTCATGTATATTTTTTTCTTATAGCTGTAACGACCAGCTTGCTGCTATAGAATATGTACTGTTACTGCCCTGCCGTCCCTAGCCTATGAGTAACCACACATTATTCCTGCTATGAGGGCTCTCTCCCTCTCCCCTGTTCAAGCCGTTCTATTCCTCATTACAGCATTAAACATGCTCTAGCTCAGACGGCAATGGAAATGACTCTACAGATCAGTGGATAGGCCACTCACCTGAGTGGTGAAAAACCCTGCTGCAAATCTCTTCTCCCTAGCCGTAGAGGGGAAAACTGAATGGGACTCTCCCATGCTGCACATGAATACTAATCATTAGGCTAAGACATGGCCACCTCCTCTCCCCAGTCCATTTTCTCCTGAGCTAGGTGTGCTCAGCACCTACCAGATTAGGATCCAATAGTGAGCTAGGCAGGACAAATCCTATCTTCATCTGATTTAAGGATCACTCTGGAGCTTACATGTGAGCTAAAGGACTGGATGTCTACCTAAGGCAGCAGTATGCAAGGCCAGAAGCAGAAACAGACATGTAGAACAAACGAGGAGTCCCGTGGCACTTAAGGACTAACAAATTTATTTATCGCAGAGCTTCCATAGGAGAAAAATCCCAATTTGTCAGACGCTTTGAAGACGAAGCAGGATTTTCTCCTATGAAAGCTCCTGTGATAGATAAATTTGTTAGTCTTTAAAAGTGCCACAGGACTCCTTATTTGTTTTGCTGAACTAGACAAACACGGCTGCCCCTCTGGAACTTGTCAATTAGGCACGTAGTTGACTTTTGCAGCAGAAATGTAAGCATCGCGTGAGTGTAGGGGCCTATGGGCCCACAGGTGTTCTCATGACACATTTTTGGTGGCCTCAGTGTATAGCCACCGACTCTTGCTGGTGGCCACTCTGAGAAATTTTCATGGACTGCTTAATTAACTTTAGGTAAAGCCAGTAAGTATCTACCTATGAATGTCCAAATCATTGTCATTTATGCATATGTATGATTTTTTGGTGGGCTCAGTAATTAAAATAATGTAGTTATATTTTGGTGGCCCTCATCCCCACTGCCTCCCTAGCACCCACCTCTGCCCCCCCCACACACCCTATAGATCCACCACTGGCTTCTGTCTCCTTTCCTTGTCCCACATTGGCCCCACTAGACCGTGCTGTCCCCCCGCCCCCACCACCACCGCCACATCCTTCCTTCCTTGGCCTGGCACATCAGGCTCATCCCCTCCTTGCATCTTTACCATGGTACCTGACAAAGACAACCTTGCTGAAGCCCCACACACTGGGACTAAGAGCTAGAGCCCCGCAGCGGGAACCAGGCAGGCTGGGGAGGGGCTGAAGCTCACAGCTCCACCGCTGAAGCTGAGGAGAGGGGGTGCTGAAGTACAGAGCCCACCACCAGAGCCGTTAAGCTGGTCCCTGGAGTCCCAGGACCCAAATTAGAGGAGCTGAAGTCTGTCACTGGCATCTCTGGCTGAATCCGGAAACAGGGGCTGAAGCCCTCCTCCAGAGCGCCTGGGCTTTTCAGGGAGGGGCTGCTGCTTTGCTCCCGCCCCCCTCAGTGCCCTGGAGATGCTGTGGCAGCAGAAAACCCTGACAGCCACATGTGGTCACAGTGGCCACACGAGAACACTGCAGACAGCAGCTGAGCAAAGCTTTTGATGTCTGCAGTGGAGCCTAGATCTGGGGTTTAAATGTTTAAATACCTTTGTGGATTTGGATCTCCCACATGTATCCCCACTCCTATGCATAAAGTTCAGGATGTCCACAAGCCCCCACAGGATTGAGACTTAAGTAAATGTCCTGACAGAAAATATTGTGGGTCACATCTGCTCCAAAATCTGGAAACTAGACTGATACAGACAGATGTGTGGCAAAAACCAGCCATAGCCTGCATTTGGCCAGGAGTTTAGGAAGTCAGTAAGAGACTAGCATAACTGGCTAGGGAAATGAGCCTATGTGATAGGTGCCTTCTGGTGGCATCTCTCCAGAAACAGGTAGGAGAGTTACAGGAGGAGGTGTCACGACTCAGGGGTATCTATGCCCTGGAAAAGTTCCTTGACAGTGTCCATGATGAGACCCGCAAGGAGGAGGTCCCTATCCCGGTGCCAAGGGCTACTGCTACAGCTCTGGAAATGGATGGGATGCCTATGGCAGAGGAAGGACACTGGCAGCAGACAGTGCTCCACGCCTGCTCACATCCCACCATCCATTGTGGTGAGGAACCGTTATGCGGTGCTGGACACAATGAAGGAGGTAGAGGAGATGCCATCCACCCCAAAGGCTGGGCAGATCACAGCCACCTCACCTAAGAGGAAACGTAGGGTTGTGGTGATTGGGGACTCCGTCCTGAGAGGAACGGAGGCACCCATCTGTCGCCCTGACAAGGCCTCTAGAGAGGTATGCTGCCTGTCAGGTGCCCGTATCCAAGATGTTATGGAAGGATTGACAAAAATCATCTGCCCCTCAGACTACTACCCCATGCTGCTTATCCATGTGGGTACCAATGATACTGCGAAAGGTGATCCTCAGCAGATCAAAGGCGACTTCAGGGCTCTGGGAGCGAGGGTGAAGGAGTTTGGAGCACAGGTGGTGTTCTCCTCGATCCTTCCAGTCATGGCTAGAGGCCTGAGGAGAGACAGATGCATCCTAGAGGTGAATGCCTGGCTGCGAAGATGGTGTGGTCAGGAGGGATTTGGCTTCCTTGACCATGGAGTCCTGTTCCAGGACAGAGGACTGATAGGCAGAGATGGCCTTCACCTGTCCAGGAAAGGGAAGAGCATATCTGGGCACAGACTGGCTGACCTAGTGAGGAGGGCTTTAAACTAGGTTCAACGGGGGAAGGAGACCAAAGCCCCCAGGTAAGTGAGAATGTGGGTGATCTGGGGGAAAGGATGGAACTTGGGGGGTGCTGGGATTGTAGCACCAGGAGTAAAAGAGAAGGTAGTTGGGACATGGGGGGGGGTCAAATAATTGTCTTAAAATGTTCCACTGAAGCCACAATGCGTGAGGAGAGTGGGGGAGGAGAACTCCAAGAAAAAATGCAAGGAGGTTATGTAACAGAATTGAAAAATCAAAATGACAAAGTTGGGCAATCGGCCAGGTATCTTAGGTGCCTGTACACTAATGCGAGGAGCCTGGGAAATAAGCAAGAGGAATTGGTAGTACTAGCGCAGACAAGGAACTATGATATCATAGGAATAACGGAGATGTGGTGGGATAGTCTGCATGACTGGAGCTCTGCCATGGATGGGTATAAACTGTTCAGGAAGGACAGGCAGGGAAGAAGAGGGAGAGGAGTAGCGTTGTATGTAAAAGAGCTCTATGACTGCTCAGAGCTCCATTATGGAAGTGGAAGCGTGCCTGTAGAAAGTCTGTGGGTTACACTGAGAGGGGAAAGCAACAAGGGGGATGTTGTGGTGGGGGTCTGCTATAGACCACCAGACCAGAAGCAGGAGGTGGATGAGGTGCTCTATGGACTAGTGGAAGCTTCTAGATCACAGGCCCTGGTGCTGATGGGGGACTTCAATTTCCCTGACATCTGCTGGGAGGCCAATACAGCAGTGCATGGGCAATCCAGGAAGTTTTTAGAGAGTGTTGGGGACAACTTTCTAGTACAAATGCTAGAGGAACCAACTAGGGGCCTTGCACCGCTCGACCTGCTGCTCACAAACAGGGAAGAATGGATCAGGGACGTAGAGGTAAATGGCAAGCTAGGCAGTAGTGACCATGACATGGTTGAGTTCAGGATGCTGATTAAAGGAAGGAAGGAAAGAAGCAAAACAAAAACCCTGGACTTCAAAAAAGCAGATTTTGGCTCCCTCAGGGAACTGATGGGCAGGATCCCTTGGGAAGCTAATCTGAAGGGGAAAGGAGTCCAAGAGAGTTGGCTACATTTTAAAGAAACCCTGCTAAGGGCACAGGAAGTTGCCATTCCAGTTAGGAGAAAGAACAAACATGTGAGGCAGCCAGAATGGCTTAGCAGAGAACTCTGCTCTGAGCTTAAACATCAAAAGGAAGCTTACAGGAAGTGGAAGCTTGGTCACATGACCAAGGAGGCATATAAAGATATTGCTAGGGACTGCAGGGATAAAATCAGAAAGGCCAAAGGACAAATGGAGCTGCAGCTAGCGAGGGATGTAAAGGATAACAAGAAGGGGTTCTACAAGTATCTTAGTAACAAGAAGAGGATCAGGGATGGTGTAGGCCCGTTGCTGAATAGGGCAGGCATCCTTGTGACAGAGGATGAGAAAAAAGCTGAAGTGCTCAATGCATTTTTTGCTTCAGTTTTCACAGGCAGGGTCAGCTCCCAGCCCACTACCATGGGTATGGCAGATTGGGGAGAGGAAGAGGGGCCCTTGGTGATGGAAGGTCAGGTTAGGGACTGCTTAAAGAAGCTGGATGTGCACAAGTCCATGGGGCTGGACGAAATGCATCCAAGGGTGCTAAGGGAATTGTCGATGAGATAGCAGCACCACTAGCCATTATCTTTAAAAACTCATGGAGAACCGGGGAGGTGCCAGAGGATTGGAAAAAAGCAAACGTAGTGCCTATTTTCAAGAAAGGGAAAAAGGAGGATCTGGGGAATTGCAGACCAGTCAGCCTCACCTCAATCCCTGGAAAAATTATGGAGCAGATTCTCAAAGAATCCATCCTCAAACAGTTCGAGGAAAATAAAGTGATCGGGAACAGTCAGCATGGATTTACCAAGGGTAAATCATGCCTGACCAATCTCATCTCATCTTCTATGAGCAGATGACTGGTTTTCTGGATGCAGGAAGAACCGTTGATGTGATATACCTTGATTTTAGCAAGGCTTTTGATAAAGTTTCCCACAGCATTCTCAATGGCAAATTAAGGAAGTATGGGTTGGATAGGTGGCCTATAAGGTGGATAGAAGACTGGGTAGATCAATGGTTACAGCGTGTAGGAATCAATGGTTCCATGTCTAGGTGGCAGCCAGTCACGAGTGGTGTGCCCCAGGGGTCGGTCCTGTTCAACATTTTCATCAATGATCTGGATGATGGAATAGACTGTACTCTCAGTAAGTTCACGGATGACACCAAGCTGGGGGGGGGGGAACAGTAGACACGTTGGAGGGCAAGGACAGGATTCAGGGAGACCTAGATAAATTGGAACAGTGGGCCAACAGAAATCTTATGAGGTTCAATAAGGACAAGTGTTAAATCCTGCACTTGGGATGGAAAAACCCCATGCACTGCTACAGGCTGGGGAACATTCAGTTAAGTAGCAGCAGTGTAGAAAAGAACCTGGGGGTCATGTTAGATGGGAAGCCAGATACGAGTCAGCAGTGTGCTCTTGCTCCCAAGAAGTCCAATGGCATACTGGGCTGCATCAAAAGAAGTATTACCAGCAGATCAAGGGATGTGATCATTCCCCTCTATTTTGCACTGGTGAGGCCACATCTAGAATACTGTGGTCAGTTTTGGGCTCCCCACTACAAAAAGGACAGGGACATGCTAGAGAGAGTCCAGCGGAGGGCAACCAAAATGATTAAAGGGCTGGAGCACAAGCCCTATGAGGAAAGACTGAAAGGATTAGGCTTATTTAGTCTGCAGAAGAGAAGATTGAGGGGGGATTTGATAGCAACCTTCAACTACTTGAAGGGATGCTCCAAGGAAGATGGAGCTCGACTGTTCTCGGTAGTAACAGAGGACAGCATGAGGAGCAATGGTCTCAAGTTGCAGTTGGGGAGGTCGAGGCTGGCTATTAGAAAAAACTTTTTTACTAGGCGAGTGGTGAAGCATTGGAATGAGCTGCCTAGGGAGGTGGTGGAGTCTCCATCTTTGGAGGTGTTTAGGGCCTGGTTGGACAAAACCATGACTGGGATGGTTTAGTGGGAGTGGTCCTGCCACTGGCAGGGGGTTGGACTAGATGACCTATGAGGTCCCTTCCAACCCTATGTTTCTATGATTCTATGATTCAATAACCCCAAAAGCGGGCAATGATGACAGAGTGGCGGGGAAGTGTGTAGATCAATATGTCTGCTAAAAAATGGCAGCTGGTTTAATTCCAGTGAAAGCATACCAGGTATTAAAGCCACAATTCCCCCCCTTCGCCTAAATAGAAGACCAACATGTCTAGAACAGTGGTGCTCAGACTGGCATAAGATGGATCATGGAAGGAGGTGGAGTTGTGTTGAGTCTGAGGTGTAACTGGATGGAGTTTGGGTGGTTATGCCCCCCCCCCAATTCATGATCATGGCACTGCCTTCCCCTATTGGGCAATGGGCTCCAGGCTGAGACTGGAGCCAGGCGCTGGTGGGCACCCCAGCACCTCACACAGGGAGCCCCAAGCAAGCGTTGGGGCCCTTAAGAGAGGAGTGGAGGTGAGGAGAGGCTGTTGCAGGCAGCGGACTGGCACTGCTGGCAAAGTGAGGGCCAGAGCAGGTCCCACGTGGCTCTTTGCGTAGCTGTTTCCATCTCCAGTCAGAGTGCTGCTCCCATCAGCCATCCTCCACCTCCTGCAGCAGCCCCCTGCCATTGCTTGGCCCTCTCCCTGTGCCACTGCCGCTCTGCAGGCTCCCGGATGTGGTGGCTACTCGCTTAGGATAATCCCAACAAGGTGGAGTTCCCCATTGCCACTCCCATTTTCTCTGGCAGCTCACATCAGTAGAGCCCGGCACAGATACAAATAAGTGGAGCCGCATCTGATCTGCATCCGCAGATGCAGATATAAGGCGGATATCTGTGGATATCCGCAGATTTGCAGGGCTCTACACATCAGGCTCTGGAACTGTGTGGGAGTTGCTGCCATCCCTTGTCCCCCCAGCCCCCCAAATTAAGCACGTAGGCCCTATTTTTTTTCCTTGAAAGTGGTGGGGGAGTCTTGGGAAGAAGGACACAACTGTTACACTAAAATCCATGGGGACGGAAGGGCTCCATTTAAAATGTTCAAGAATCAATGGACAAGAGCCCTGCAAATCCGCAGATATCCATAGGCACAGCCGGATTGTTTACCATCTCTGCAGATCACAGATCAGATGTGGATGCAAGTTCTTCTGTCCACAAAAGGCTCTACACTTGACAACTCAGAACCACCACCTGCCCTCCTCTGGGATTTATTTTGCTTTGAATGCAAGGAATTTAGCTGGTGCAGAATAAATAACTGATGCAATCTACGCCTCCTTTCACCAGTGTAATTGAACTGGCCTAGCATATCCTCTGAGAGAAGCCAAATTACCTTCCCTCAGACAGTCAATATGTAATGCTTTCTAAATAGTGAATTAATCCATTTGCTCTTAACATAGGTACAAAAGTGGTATTTTAACAGATAGTTAAGTAGTTCTACCTTTGGCCCACTCCCCAGAGAAAAGTCAAGACTTGTGGAGTTTCCATGAATTTTAGGATTTTATACTGCTGCCTGAAGGTTTGTCAGCTTAGGATGCTAACAGGTCTCTCCTTTTATCTAGGCACAAGCTTGAGTGCTGAAATGATCTGAGAAGTTAAGATACTGCAGCACAGCATGCTGTGTCACGTTTTAGGAGAATTGTAAAGTTACTCTTCATAACTATTAGTTAAATGTTTCAATTATTTTATTAATAATAGTAATACCTAGATCTTATATAGTGCTTTAACTGTAGGCCTCAATGTGCTTTACTTTTATTTAAAAACATATTGTTAAATAAAAAGTTCCAAAAAAAAGATACAATCTTTTAAAATTAAAAGCATGTTTAACATAGTCAATATTTTCTTTCTTTATGTTCTGAAGACTATGACCTTTATTCCATCCTCCTCTCTCATCATCCGGTTTTCCCTTGCTATGCTGAGTTTTTTTGTTTGTTTGTTTTTTGTTTGGTGTTTTTTTTTTTTTTAATCTCCTGGGTTTCCTTTTACTGTTGTGAGATTTAAAAAAAAAAAAACAGCAAACCAAAAAAACTATTTATTAAACATTTAAAAGATGACTCTGAAGTTGCACCACAGTACTGATTCTACTTTCTTAATCAGACCCTGAGTCAAAGAATCAGCCGAAATACATGGTGAATGAAGCTCCACTCAGAGGCACAAGCAGTGGCTGCTTTTTGAAGGGGGAAATGGCTGGTTTACTTGCATATCCTTTCACAAAATTCCCTCAACAGTATTAACACTTTTTAATTTGGGTATTTTACATGTAATAATTATAACTCTCTTAATATAGGTACCATTTTAAAATCTTCATTGGATAACGTTAGCAAATAGGTTCAATGCCAACAAAGGACTCCTCCTGGCAGTAAACATTAAAATCCCCTGGAAAAGTTTGAGAAAAGCAAATAGCCCTTACACTGTGTCGGGAAGGTCATCAAACATCAACTGACAGACTGTGTGCGCAGAACTGAGGACCCTGGCCTGCACACAGACTACCACAGTCCTTCTTCCTAAACCAAATGGCTTACTAGCTGTGGTACCATGACTTATCATACCTGCCACAGAATCACAAAAGAAAGATTATCTCGAATGCCACTGAGGCATAAACCAGTTAGGACTTTATAGGCTACATCAATCATCTCCAATTTCACCCACAAATCCACTGATCATGGAACACATATGCAGTGTACTAATAAGGAAGATCTCAATTAATAATGGATAGGCCATTGCATTCAATACTGGCAGAAATCTCCAGATGGTTGGAAGGCCTAGCCCCATGTAATTCGCAATGCAGTAATCTCATTTTGAGAGGATAGCAGCTGCAGGTGTGAACTTTCCTGCAAGCACAGCCAGATACTGTAAGCATGCCATTTCTACCTGTTGATTCTCTCACTTTTTAAGCATTATCACTATTTTCTCCAGGTTGACCTCCCTCTTCTAGGCTCACCCACATCCTAACCTCAGTTAGATCCTTATGTGACTTGTGTGAACTGAATGTTTTCAACAACTAGGATCAAAAGGGCAGATCATCACATTATGAAGCCAACGGCACACTTCTGGAATACCCAAAGACCCGCTGACTTTGATATGACAAGTATAAATAAATGACTGACCACTTGAAATGTATATAGTAATTAATCTCAAAACTCTGAAAATTAAATATTAAGGAGAATCCCATATATTATATCTGGAAAGATGTGACAATATTCCTGGGGAAAGATCTGAGACAAGAAATTAGGAAAATCGCCATAACTCAATAATGTAAGGAAAAAGATCCTGAATGTAGGAAATAAACAAGGAATCTTATGGCACTTAGAGACTAACAAATTTATTTATCGCATGAGCTTTTGTGGGAGAAAATCCCACTTCGTCAGAAATGTTACTTATAAAAGCCACAGAATTCTATTATCATAATTGAGCCGCCCCATCTTCAAAGCATCTGACAACGTGGGATTTTCTTCCAGGAAAGCTCATGTAATAAATAAATCTGTTAGTCTTTAAAAGTGCCACCAGACTCCTTGTTTGTTTTACTGGACCAGACCAACATGGGCACCCCTTTGGACCCTTTATTCTTGTGGCATACAGCTTCTGACAGCACAAACAACAAATCAAATGTTGGGTAGGTGATGTCACTTTATCACAGCATCATTTGCTGAAGACGTTCAAGCACACCGACCCGCCGTTCAGATGATAAAGAGAGCAGTTCAACCAAAAAAGGTCTGTTTGTTCCTGAGCTCTACAGAGGCAGGACAAGGAGTCAAGAAGCACCAATGGTAAAGATCTGAGTTAAACTGCCTGTGACCACAGTGTATCCTGTTGTAACGAAGAAGGATCTTTCAGTTCACATGGTTGTTGTGGGCATGCAAGAACTGAATAAGCCATCACGAGAGAAGGACTAGAGGCAATGTCACATTTCTAGCAAAACAGTAGGTAATACTTGAGGACAAAATGTACAGCTTCCAGGATTTTAATTAAGCCAAAATGCTACCACCAAAAGTTTCAAATGTAATTATGCATTTTTTCTGTTGAAACAAAGATGAAGACTTATAAACTATACACAACTCTGTAGGATTTGCATTATTATCTGATAATAGACTTCTATAAACTATTAAATTTTTCAGCTATGATAACACAGATAATAGACTAAAAATCTGATTACCCTGTGGTTAATAAACATTGGATAGGAGTTTTTTGGGTTTTTTTTAAGTAATAGTGCCAAGCATTTTACCCTCTCCCTTATTTCGGTGCCCCAATTCTGAAAAAAATATGCTAGTAAGAGGCCTGGACAAATGACGGAGTCCCTGAAAGCAAACCTATCTGCATCCATACTGGAAAACACTGTTCTTAAAAAATGGTAGATTGCAAAGTACGTAATGCTGGGGAAAGACATTTAAGGACTTCTTGTGGTAAGAAAGACCATATTTTATTTATTAAAAATGCTCTGCATCAGATGGCTGCCCACTACTACAAACTGCTGTCTTTTAAGAGCTGAAAATTCCAACAATAATGCTAACACACCCCTGAAAAGTGGTGGGAAGAATGAAATACAGCAGTATAGCATCTGATTTTGCAGGGGTTTCTTTTGTGTGTGTCCTTTACAACTGCATTTTGTGCTGTTAAAGCTGCTTTACTTGTTTTGCAGGATTTTTTATTTGTTTTAATAAATTTGTTAGCTTGATCTCGAGGGTTCCTGAAGTGTTTACACTAATTACACCTGTAGGACCTGCTTTTCTTTTTCCTCCTTCCATGACCATACAAAATCAGAGGCATCAATGAATGCTAAAAACTGTCAATAATAATGCACGAAAGGGAAAAGTGTTCTAAATATTTTTGTTCTGTATTTTAAAAGAAGCTGGATGAGCTTTATTTACCTTACAATAACAAAGTACTTTCTATTAAATCAGTGACTTGGCAGGATTTTAAATGGCATCTGATTTTTCAAAGCTACAGGACTAGATAACTTGCAAACAATTAATTAGATTTCACCAAGTAATTAATGAGGAATCATAATTAAATGAGTGTGATTTTAGTTGTGTCCTGCAATGGCCTGTTCTTCCCCTATTACTGTTCAGTATCTTTAACAATAAGCTGGAATAAAATATAAAATCATAGCTCATAGGTTTTTCAGAGGAGACAAACAGTAGAGTGATAAATGATAAAGACAAGTCAGCTCTAGAGCAATCTGGACTGCAGGGTAACCTGGACTCATTCAAACAACATTCATTTTCCTTTTAATGCAGCCAAATGTAAAACCATAAACATAAGAACAAAGAATGTAGCTCAGACTTTCTGGATGTGGGACTCTACTTTGGAAAGCAGTTTCCCTAAAAACAGGTCTTGGTGTATAACCAAGTGAACATGAGCTCCCCGGGCAAGGCTGTGGCTACAAGGAGTAATGCAGTCATTGGATGTATAAAATGGGAAATAACAAGTAGGAGTAGGTATAGGGTACTTCCTCTGTATATAGCATGGTGAGACCATTATGATGTTATTCAATTCTGGTGCTTACACTTCAAGAACAGATGCTGGAAAACTGAAAATTTTCAGGAAGGAGCTACAAGAATGAAACGAGTTCTGAAATCCTGGCTTTCCAAGACCTAAGAAACTCAATCTTTAGCTTATCAAATGGAAAGTTTAGAAGTGATGATCACAGTTTAAGTACCTACACAGGGAGAAGATTTCATTTTGCAGCAGATTCTTTAACAGACAAAGGCATAACATGATGAAACAGATGAAACCTGAAACTAGACAAATTTAGACTGAAAATAAAGCACAATATTTTAACAGCGAGGGTAACTAATCATTAGTACAATTTACGAAGAAATGTATGTAGTAGATCTCCATTACTCTGAGTCTTTAAGTCCAGTGACTGGGTATGTTTCTGAAAGACATACTCAAGTTCAAACAGACAGGAATCACCTGCCCTGTTTTGCAGGAAGTGAGATCAGCTCATCATAATATCTCTTCTAGCTTATAATCTATGAAAAGGTTAAAATTATTTAAATAGCATTTAAAATACTGTATTTTTATTAATCAAAATTCACTGCTAGTATAGATGCAGAATGTAATTTATGGTGGGGATTCAGCAAATTAAGAGATCTAGAGCTACTGACATTTTCCTTTAAATCAAAGAGCAATTGATCCAAGTGGGAGAAAAGACAGAGAACAGAAGAAACCTTCTAGAACCCTGAAACGTTCTATCATCAGTGACTCATACGAAGCCAAGGGTCACAAAAACATCATTAAACAATGTTAACTATTCATATGGATTGCTGGATTCTCCATTAACTGTAACCAATATAGGGAAGCGTTTAGATATTAGGGTGAAGAGTTCAGTGAAAACATCTGCTAAATAAACAGTGGTGATCAAAAAGCAAAAATGCTTACACTGGATAAAAAAGCGATAAAAAGAAATAAGAAAATAACATGATGCCACTATATAATTTGATTGTGGTTCTTCAGCTGAAATACAGTCTTGTCACTTCATTCCACAAAGAATATAGCAGAAAAAGAAAGGTTATGTCTACATTGGCAAGTTAGTTCGAATTAAAGAGGCTCTTTTTCCTGTCTATACCAGGCTTTCACCAGGAAGTCCTTTGATCGAACTAAGGAATGCTTAGTTCAAACTAAAAAAAAAAAAAAAACAAAGAGTCCTGGGGCACTGAAAGAGTAACAAATTTATTTATTGCATGAGCTTTCACAGGAGAAAATCCCACTTTGTCAGATGGTTTGAAGATAGACCAAGATGGCTGCCCCTTTGGAACTTAGTCCGAACTAGTAACTACCACCAGTTAGTTTGAACTAAGCGCTTAGTTTGAGCGTTAGTTTGAACTAAGTCCAGTGGAGACCAAGACTAACCCTTAGTAAGTTCAAACTAAGAGCAGTTAGTTTGAACTAACAAAGCGGACTAGTTCTAACTAACGTTAGTTTGAAATAGTCCACGCTGTTAATTCAAACTAACCTTGAACTTATAAGTTCAAACTAACAAGTTCAAACTAACTTTTCCTAATGTAGACATAGCCAAAGAGTCCAGAGAAGGGATACAGACATTATTACATGTGGAAGTTCTGAGGCAACTCTAAAATGTTCAAAATTATATAGTTTAGAGAGGAATTGAAGAAGGGTGTGAGAGGATAAGATAATCAACAATTTAGAGACCTTTAGTCAGGCATCTTATCTATCCTTTTTCACAATACGAGAACAAGATCATGGTGATAAGTCCCTTAAAATGCAAAATAGACTGTTTTACCGAGACACATCCAATGAAATTAAATAGCTACAAATACAAAACTAATGAAAGGAAATAATTTTTAAAATGGCAATACAAAATTACCTGGTGAATTCACTGGCTGGGTCTACGACTAAATCTTCATTCGGACTTGGTTAGTCGGAACTTAGGATTCGAAAATTAGTTCAACCTAAGCGCAGTTTTTTAGTTCGATCTAGCCACACTTTTTTTTAGTTTGAACTAACTTTTAGTCTGAACTAACTGCAATGTTTTTGGTTCAAACTAACATTTTAGTTCGAACTAAAAAAGTGTGGTAAGGTCAAACTAAAAGTTCATGCTTAATTTGAACTAACAGCTAGTTCGAACTTATTTAGTTCAAACTAGCATGTCTACATTGTGCTAGTTCAACCTAAATACGTGAATTAGTTCGAACTAAGCAGTTAGTTCAAACTAACCAGCTGAACTAACTAGTTCAAACTAAAGTGTTGCTAAATTTTTTTAGTTTGAACTAGGCAAAGCCTAGTGTAGACAGGGTTCCAATTAGTTCAAACTAAGGCTCCTTAATTCGAACTAATTTGCTAGTGCAGACGTAGCCATTGCCATGAAGTATTATTGAGGTTGAGAACAGCCCAATTTTAAAAGAATTTGCTATTTATACATAAATAATAGGACCATTCAGTTACATATATGGAAAATTTAAGAGACAGAAATCACTTATCCGTCTAGATTTTCTCTACCTTCACCCATCACTGCAATATCTCATAGTTATGTTTCAGGATATAAACCAACCACTAGTTACCAAGAATTAGGAGGAAATAAATTGTCCATTATAAGGGATTCTTGTACTTTTCACTGAAGAATCGGGTACTGGCCACTATTAAAAACAAGATACCGAACTAAACAGGTTCTGGCCTGATCTGCTATGGCGATTCCTGTATAGGCCATTCTCAGAAGCAAAATGAATCCCTAAACAAGTTCACCTTTAAACCAGCAAACTGGAAACATTCACGGTGCCCACACAGATTACTGTTTTCAAAACACTACGAAACATCTTTCAACAACATCAAAACAAAAGAGTGTCCCCGGTGAGAAAAACAAACGTTTTGAGCATAAAAACAAGCACATTATTTAACAAGTTGCAATCAAATGATTGAGAAAACCATGGTAAAAAGTTGGCATGCAAGAGAACATCAAGACAATTCTCACTAAAAGTCTCCCCACACTTGTATGCTTGTTAAGACATACCACATTAACTGCCACCTGTTACAGCTCACAACAATGTTGCTGCAATGCCAAAGCCTGTGGTTACATATACTAAAACTCACCATATAGCATCCACCCTTTTCCACACCTACCCCATCCCTTCCATCTCTCCTCCATGTTTCTGCTGGAGTCTTGATTGGGTCTGGAGGGAGCTGCTCTTCAGGGCATGATGCAAACCAACAAGGAGTCGTGACACGGTTCTTCAAAGCGTCCGACAAAGTGGGATTTTCTCCCACAAAAGCTCATATGATAAACGAGTGCGTTAGTCGTTAGAAGTGCCACAGGACTCCACGTTTGTTTTGCTGAACTACACCAATGCAGCTCCCCCTTTGCAAACGATCATGATGCAAATGCCCGCCAACCTAAAACAAGACACTTCCGCCTTGGTGTGGACAACGTTAACGTGGGCCCAACTTCCGTTTCCACGTGAAAAAGACGCTTAGCTGGTCGGGAAAAGTGAAAGAAAACTGCTGAGGACAGCACTAGTCAGTGACCAGCCATCTCAGGAAACCTGGGTTAAAAAGGCCAGCTGGGACCCGAGAAGGATCCAGGGAAGATATCTGGTCTTTGTCGCCAGAGGAAGACGGTTATTCTCAACACTAGCTCACTTTACAAAATTGACACCGGCACTTCAGGGCACCTCGTTTCCCACACGTGACCAGGATCCAACGAGAGTACTCGCTATGTGGCTTCAACGGGCTACCACAGCGGTTCTCAACCTTTCGCGGATCACGACGCGCTCGTCGGCTTGACGTGACCCTACAGGTCGCGCCGGCCCACCCTAGGCCGAATCCCACCCTCTCCCCGGCTCTTCGCGACACGTGGCCGTGCGGCGACACCGTCGAGCGTCGCGACACAGCGACTGAGACCCGCGCGGCTGGCGGAGGGCCGTTCCCACCCCGCCGGGAATGGGGGCACCCAACCGTGGAGGGGACGGGGCCGCGACGACCCCGACGGACGGAAGGGCGGCCAAGGCGAGGAGGGCGCAGGCCGGCGGGAGCCGGGCGACGGGGCGGTCGTCGAGGGTGAGGCGGCACCGGTGGCGCCCGGGGGGGCGGGAAGGGCACCGAGGCCCCAGGGCGGGGCGGGGAGGGGGGGAGACGCCCCCGGGGGCCGCCACGAGGGAAATGGCGGCCGGGGCGAGGCCGCGAGCGAGGAGGGCCTAGGCCCGGGCCCCTCACCTGCCCAGGCTGCCCCGGCGGCGGCGGGTTCGGGTCCCGCGCCCGGTGCCGGTGAGGCCGCGCCCGCCTCTCGCTCCCCCGCCAGCCGGCGGCGCGGCAGAGCCGGGGCCGCGGGTCCCTCCGCACCGAGCGGCTCCGGCCCCGCCCCCCGGCCCGCTGCATTGTGGGAAACTGACCTCGCCCGCCGCCATCGCCGGCCCCGTCCGCGCCCGCCGCCGCCGCCGCCATGGGCGCCGTCACCGACGGTGAGAGACACCCGCCCCGCCCCCACCCGGGCCTGCCGCTCCGCCCCCGGCCCGGCCCGGCCCGGCCCCACCGCCGCCGCCGCCGGCGGGTTAAAAGACGGGACGGGGGCTGAGGGAGGCCGCCGTGCCTGGGGGGCAAGGGGAGGGTCGTCCCGGGCCTCAAAACAGGAGAGTGGAAGAGTCCCGCGCCATCTTCTCCCCCAGTCCGCCCGCTTCTCCTCTGCCCCCCAACCGGTCTGCGCCCCCCAGCCCGCCTTCTTCCAGCCCCCCCCACCCAAACCTCTTCCAGCCCCATCCCAATCAGCCC